>VXBC01002107.1:236123-268999 GCA_013399945.1 Ploceus nigricollis | reverse complement strand
GTCACAGCGGGGGTGCTGTGACATCCCGAGGGGTGGCAGGGCGTACTTACTGCTGCGGTGGGGATGGCCGTAATTCCAATTAAATACGGGCGTTGGGGAAGCTGTCGGATTCGGGTGGATACTCATTGTCTGTGGAGTTGGACCTTTGTGAGCTGCCACCTCGCAGTTTTCAAACTGGATTAAAAAACGCATTAAGGGTCCAAGTAATGATGATTGATTTTGTACACGGGTAGCTGCTGTTTGTGGGGATATTGATGTTAGTAGTTCTTGCGATGGAGGATCTCCACCTTTTTCCCTTTCTCCTTCAAGTCTTTAAGGGCAGCCAGCCCCACTGCTCTAGAAGCATCATGCTGCAAACTGGCAGATGCAGAGGTGGTTGCATCAGCTGTCTGGAACATTTAGCATAAGCCTTTCCAACCACCAGTGACACTCCTCACAAATCAAAACAGACCCATATGAGGCTTCCATGTGTGTACTTTTTTTAGAGGTTATTACCGTGGTATGGGTTTGGTTGTGATTTTTCTATTTTTTTTTTTTTGCTATTGAACTGTCTTGCCTCTTTGGCAATGACAGGAAAGATTTCCCTTCCCTTTATCTGCACACTTGATAGGCTCTTCTTTTTATTGTGTTTGTGTCACTGTATTGTGAAATGTATTTTAGACTGCTTGGCTGAAAAATAAATTCCATTTGACAGTCATGAGACATTTTACAAGGGAGCAATGAGGAGGCTTTGAAATGTGCTTTCATATATTAGAAATGTGATGAAGGTCTTTAGGTGATTTGAAATGACTAGTCTGTTAAATGTGTAATTGACATCAGGCTAAAGATGGACAGACTATAGCCATTTAAAGATTAAGCTGCAGAGTAATCACTGCAGTACTGTTTACATATATATATTTAATGCATTATTTTAAAGAAAGGTGGAATGCCTAAAGGACAGCCTTTTGCATCATTTAGCTATATGACTATATGTACATTCTCAAATGAAACAAATGTCTTCATTCAGAAACTTTTACCCTCATGGTTTTGTGCGGCAATTGTAAGTTACAAACCAAGTACATAACATGGAATATATATAAAGCAATTTCACTTGCCTGTTTTGACCTGTAAATAATTTAAGAGGGAGATAACTGATAGCTTATAGTAGTTAGTAAAGAATGATCCTAGAAATCCATGATCCTATGAGAAAACATGATGGACTGTCTTTTGAAAATGTTTCCTGTACAGATAATTTAATATTGATTTGTATTACAATCAGTGACATCTTCAAACTGCCTTGCAGTCTTTGCTATAAAATTATACAGCCTGAAATTATATTGCTTTGTTTCAGCAGAGAGAGCACAGAGCCATTTGACCTGCACACATGATATGAAATATCTGAGATCCAGTGAAAGTTTCCTGTTTTCAGAGATCTTGATTTTATAAAAGAAATAAAAGAAAAATAGGTGTCTTCTTGGTAGAGATACAGGGACCAGTGACTGTAGGTTTTGGTACTCAAGTATGCAGAATCCAGTAATATAAGCAATCTTCCCACAATGGATCCCCTCTGAACATGTAGAAATATTCATTTAATTCATAGTTTTTAGCTGTTCTGTTCTTTGGGCCCTAAAACAGCTTGTTGTCCACTCCGTGCCCACTCTTTCAGTAATTCTGGAGAAATCTTTGGGTTTTATTAAAGATAAATGATAATAGAAGTGAATCACCTTTGCTGAATGAATGATGGGTAATAGTACATGATTATACTGGGGGAGGTAGGAAAATCTCCTGAACCAGAAGTTCTGCTTCTCATCTTATCCTTATTTAAATAATGATGGAAAATCTGCTGACTAATAATCTGCAAATCAATAACTAGGAGGTGACAGGAATTTCTTGAAGATGGATTTTTCTGTGGAGCATTAAAAATACTCATTAGATAAATTGCATACATTCCTAATGGCTCTTTAGGTTAAAATGTTGATGTGGTCAACTATTTTAATTGATATTAATATGTTACAGATTTTAAAAACCAGATTTTTTATTTGACTGTTATGATATTCACAGTCTTATTCATGAAGTATTCAAGCTGGTTCAGTGATCTATTCTGTGAGGAAATATAAACATTTGCTGTGATTCAGCACCTCCCTCCCTCTAGTCTTAGGGAGCTCAGCATCAAAAGTGATTAGTGAAACCATGGGCTTAAATGAAAAGAACAAAATTAACATTGGAAGAAGACTTCTAAATTGAAATATCATTATGGCAATGAAAACTGTTTGAAATGGCTTTAAGTTGAAGCTTGTAAAACCTTCAGTTTTATGACGGTTTTTACTCTGGAATGATACATTTGACATATCTGCTGATGTTGTGTCTTCTAATGAGTGTATGTTTTAGGACAGTTACTGTATTGCAACATCGTAGGGCTTGTCAGAGAGCATCGAAAATATTTTCCAAGTTCAATGGATGTTTCTAATGGTTTAGGTGCTGTCTTTAACCATATTTCTGTAACATTGCTTTTCAAATTTTAACTCAGTTGTATCTAATTTCCGTACTTGAAGCTTTACTTATAATTGAGATATTTTGTATTTCAGTGTTTTGGAAAATTATTTTCATTAAGATACATGTGTTCTACCAGTGCTTAAAGGCCTGTCTGCCCAGGAGTAAAACCTGGCTGGGCCAGGCAGAGTATTTTAATATTTAACAAGACAGAGTACACATAAACAAATACAAATGTGTAGAGACATGTTTAGGCCACAATCTGTTTGCTTTGGTCAAGTAAGAAATAAAAGTGAGTCTATGTTTTCTTTTCCCATATCAAATGGAATTCAGGGTCACAATGCACACAACAGTTTACAACTAAATTATGATAACCACCTGTATTACTGGTATTCCCTTGGAAAGTAATGTGGCAATATGAGTAATTCCACTAGTAGGCTTCTGTATCATAAAGGAAAGCTCTTTGTGTAAGAGAGAGTTTGTGGAAGAGGGCAACATTTCCTATTGATAGCATGGCTTATCTAAAGTGTAAGCATTTAGTAGTCATATATAATACCTATGGGATACTTGAATTCTGGTTATTTTGTATGGTATTAGGTAACAAAACTTAGAACTAATGAAGTCTTGTGAATCTTGCTAAATTATCTTCGAGTGGGCTTTGAACTTTATCATTTGGTAGCTGTAAAACTGCTGTTTTGGCAGCTCTGAGAAGAACCAGTATTTCTAGAAGTTGTGTGGGTTTGTAGGCAGGACTGTAGTGAGCAGGCAGATTCTGCCATGTCAAAACCTTGTTCTCAGGTTGATGAGAGCAAACTTTAAAATGGGAACACTTAATTTTTATCCAAGCCTGTTGATGGCAGAGTAAGAAGGAAATCAGTTAACAGTATTAAACCAAGTAGATATGAAATTGTCTTATTAGCAGACACTGGATAAGCTGCAGTTTAGTGTCCATATATGAAATTAATAGACCAATGTAGAACCTTCAGCTTCTAAAGCAGAAGAAGTAGGACCTGCTAATCGTTTGCTGCTAATGTGTTCCTTGGCATTGCATTCAGACCAAGCTCAGGTCTGTCGCCCTTTAAAAAGTTTCAGTAGCTTATGAGCTGATTTTCATCAGTATCAACGATTACTAATTCTAATCAGTTTAGTTAGGTTTATTCTGTGTGCACTAAGACTGCAAAATCTGTACATAGTAAAAGACAAGTTTACAGTAAAGCAGAGTACGCATGTTTATGAGGTTGGACAGAAGTAATTTGCACATTTTATATTCTGGGAAGTTGTATTCATTGTCCCTAGTTGTGAGCTCTGTGGTTCTTGGCTGAGCTTAGAAATTCATTGAAATAAAAGAAAAGCACAGGTTAGTTGCAGGCAAGCTTTTTGTCTCCACACAGTTACCTGATCCCATTATCCTCCTCAGCTTCTTGAATGTGTTCTCTCCCATTCCAGACAGGCTGGAGGTTTATTGTGCAACTATGTAGAGAATTCCTTCCAAAAATGTACTATACTGTGGAAGGGAAAAAACTGTAAAAATCTACCAATTTTAAGAAAAACTTTAGCATTTTGGTGGAAAGATAATCCCTCTGACTCTATAGAATTATTTCAGAGGATGGAAAATAGAGAGAAATGAAGAGTATTACCTAGAAAGAGCACTTTCCGTTCTTCCAAACATCCCAGTACAAAACTGAGAATATCTGTTTACATCCATACATCAGACCAGTAACTTTTCGTTGCTGATCACAATGATTGTTCTACGTAATTGTTCCAGCCAGCTTGTTTTGTGAGGGGCATCTCTATCCTTGTCCCAGTTATAGCTCCTTTGAACTTCTAAAGTTTGGTTCAGGTAGCCTATGGTGAACTAGAAATATGCCCTTCATGAAGTATTTCTAGAAACTCTTGCTGAAATAATGCTTATATATGCAAAAGCCTTTCTAGGAATGAGTTGAATGGTAGCAAAGTTCATACAAAGCTCTGCAAGTGTTCATATCATGTATTTTAGTGTACATCATTGTAACTCTCTAAACAACTCTGGTAATGGAACATGAACTGTAGAAACACTTCACACCACCATCATCTGGAAGGCTGGCTTCATTGAAGTCAACATGAGTTTTGCCTTTCGTTTCAGATAAGCAACATTTGCTAGAACCTTGATTTATTGTTGGGTTATGCTAATTGTTTGGAGGTGATTTGCAGTGCCACGATGGTCATAATCCTCACTTCAGAGGAGCAAAAGTTAGGGAGTGCAACTTAAGAGATTGTGTGATTGGGACTGGAATCAAGGAAAAGCAGCAATGACATCCATAAGTTGTGTTAATTTTGTATTTTTCTCCTAGGGACTCTGTTAAAAAGAGTTTTTAAAAAGCCGCAACTTTCCTCCCTGAATCCAACTTCCTTATAGAGAGGGATGGTATAAATATATGCACGCTACAGACTGAATTTGCAAATGACATAGTAAAAAATATTTTCTCCTCTGAATCAGTGGTGGAAATTACAGGTTCTTATTAGGTTTGTAGTGTCTAGAAGTTTGAGACTAAACTTATCCCTAGAGTACCCCATGCTTGGGGCTTAATTTGATACTGTGTGATTTGCATCATTTAACAAATGTCGACAAAATTTTGGTCCTTCTTTGTGATTCTGTAGTAACTTTACTGCAGACATATGAGCAGATGCTGATTCTGATGGTCTTATGGGACTGACTTTAACAGAAAAGTGATAAACCTATATATGACTTGAAATAGTCTTGGGACATTTATTCAGGCTGTTTTCCTTTTGTATTTTGATTGTTAACCCCCTCCAGGCACCGGGTTTGTGAATGTGAAGTTTATATCCAGTAGGTAGGCAACAACTGTAAGAAGGCAGAATTACACAATGTCTGATTTGTGCTAGTGTATTTTCTAGCTTTACCCTCAGCACAGGTTCCCAAGGCAGTCATGAAAGGTGTGCAATAAGTTTGTGCGGGGAGAAGCTGATTTTCTTTGAATAAAACAGTTCTTTAAAGTATGGTTTTTTCAAAACTCAGCTGGTACTCTTTATAATGATAGTATTTTTTTTTCCTCATTACTTTTAAACCAGAATTGAGCTTGCTCTATACTTCTAAGTACTTTGCTTCTAGTTAGAGCATAAGTCTCTAGGTCTCAGTCTCAAGGACGAAATTTTCTTAGTAAATTTCTGAGCTTCCACTCAGTGTTGAAAGAACAAAGAAAAAGTAGGCAAAATTATTCATGTTTTTCAGTGAAGAATAATACTATGTAGCAAAGCATTGTTTTCTAAATCTATTTTTCTATAAAACAATACCTTTAAGAAATGTATCTTTTTAGTATATACATCAAAAAAACTCCTTGGACACAATTTTTCATCTACTTTGAAGTCCAAGTAGCAAAGTTTGAGCTATCAATGCTGATAGTAGATGCATCACTCAGAAAGGTAATTGATGCTACTAGTACAGTGCTCCTAATGAAAGAAATGTGATTGTGATAGTAGTAAAGAAGTTTGAACAAAGGTGTAGTAATAAATGGGAAAGTATATCTTGGTACAGTTACGTATTTCAGTTTCAGTCTTCCATAATCAAGAGCAATTAACAATGGTTTTAAAAAATAAGCTGTTTTTCATTAAATTATGCTTTTGGTTTGAGAAATAGTCCCTTGAAAATGTATGCTCAGATTTAGCTAAAATTATATACTTGGTTTTTGTTCAATTGTATAGACTTTGTGGCCTGTGCAAAGTAGTGTTCACAACTATTTCTACTGGAAATACTCCTACTTTGCAAAAAAAGTGGAAAATGTTGGAAAAGCGTGTTGATAAAAATCTGTTCTGTTTGAGTTTAATTCATTTCAGTCAAAATGGACACAAAACAGATTCAGGTCATATCTACTGTGGTTAAATAGATGATAATTATTTTCTGACTTCATGCAGCTTCCTAGTCTTCCTCAGTTGAAAATACCAAGATCTGCGTTGAAATATTATTTCAGTAAATTCTGAGCTGAATTATGTTATCTCAGAATTGAGGAAGTCAAAGAGCTTGGACTCTTTGGGTAGGTATAACCAGATGCAGGGCTCACTTGTTCCATGGTAGCTTTTGGAGCACTATGTTCTTGTTCATAGGCTGAGATTGTAAGAGCACATTTAGTCTCAGTTGCTCTGACTTGATGAAAACATTTCAAAATATATTTAAGTATATTTTTGAAATCTCATGTAAGGCTTGTGAGAAATGCTTCAGAATCATTCCAGGTAGATAAACAGAGCTTACTGATAGAAAATGGAAAGCAAAATGTTTGGTGTGACTCTTGTGCATTGAGAGGGAAGTATTGAGGTTTTCTAGAGAGGTAGAGTGAACAGGCTTCACTTTGTGGATTTTACAACAGGTTAAGAAGTGAATTCCTGTGCTTGTCTCTTGGCAACACACACTGACACAATTTCCACAGCAGTTTATAGGCTGTGGTAGTATCTGTGACCTCTTCTATTCCTCAGGCCATAGCTACATAATCACTTTAATTTTACATAACTATGCACAGCAGCCAAAAAGTGCAATCTTGTCTTCCCCCATTGCTCCCATTCTTCCCCCTGGGCTGGCCCTAGCATTTGTATGATTGGTCAGTAAGCTGAATCGAGAAACCAGTCTGGCTGAAAGCTAAGCACAAACCCATCAGCTGCAGTACCTTTTGACAGTGGAGCAACTAATGAGATACTTTAGAAGTTTGAGATTTGCATGGCTGTGGGTGAAGTTGTCTCCAAAAGAAGTCCACCCCTTTGGGTCTCACTTTTGTCTCACGCAGTGGGGCTGTGATGCTCTTCTATATAAAAGGTTTTCTGGGGCCTTGGCCAACAGAGCTGCTGATTACACATAAATTTGCTGATTACACATAAATGCAGATAACTGTTAACATTTTTTTTCTATGACCTTATCTTCTTTTTTATTGTTTTAAATTTTGTTAGATGTTGGTGCACTAAGTGTTAAAAAACTTTTTGAGTCTGTCTTTCATTCTTAGGACCAATGATTGTGGAGGTAAGTGTGAAATAATTTGCTGAGAGGGCTTAAGTTAGGTATGGGCCTGGGAGGAAAGAAAGAATCAAATGTAAATGAAACTTCCAGAGGCCTTGTAGCATAGTGTTACATCTAACTTTCCATTTTCAGCACAGTGCAACATTGATATTTTATTTCATTCTGGGGAAAGAGGGGAGAAGGCTGGCACTTCAAATTAGCAGCAGCTGCAGAATTAAGACAAGGGTGTTAGTGACTCATTTGGAAAAGTACTAGCTAAAACATTCTGTCTCCTAGAAAAAACATTAAAGAAGGGTTTATGATACAAACTTTGAATTTCATGAATAGTGTCAGTGACCCTCTGGTTTCCTCTGGATAGCTTTCCTGATTAGTGACCGTTTGCTTTTGATTATTGCACATGAAAGTGAGGAGAATACATGGGAACATTTTGGAGGGGGAAACATGGCTCCTATCAGGGTCAAAGACTCCAGAATGTCTCTTACTTCTTTTAACCCAGTCAGTTGTCCAAAAGCTCAGATTTTTATTGTCCCAGGTTGCTGGAAAAAGGGCTGTATGTAGTAGTTTCTTTGATGCGTTTGAATAAATGACAGAGTAGTCAAACTCCAGTTTCCCTGAACACAAGAAACTTGGATCGTAGAAGGAGTTTCCTTGTTCTCAGTCCCAAATTTCTTTCCCCAATTCACTGTTCTCACTGCTCAGGCCTTTTACTGGACTGTATTCACAGTGTTTTTATTTAGGTTGTTCTCTACTCTTTCTACATCTGTATTTGGGTGAGGTTTTTTTCCTTTCTCTGATGAATATGGGTATTTCCCTGTTTTATGCCCAGGTCCTGCAAATTGCTTTATTTAGAAGAGCAGACTATTTTAAGAAGAGATAGCTAAGGGGAGATCTAATTGCTGTCTAAATATATCAAATAAGAATGTAGTGAAAAAGTGGAGACAGACACTTCTTGGAGATGGATGGGGATAGGATCACAGGATACCAGGAGCTCTCTAAATCAGCCTTCTGCTCAAATCAGGTTTGTCTAGAAGATCGGACCAGGTTGCTTAGAGCATTATTCGCTCTGTTCTAGAGAGTCTCCAAGGATGGAGATGCACAACCTGTCAGCACAACCTGTTTCAATGCTAGCTATTCTTGTAGCGAATTTTTTCCTTATTTCCAGTCTGAACCTCTCTTTTTTCAACTTAGGCTCATTGACTTATCCTCCCACCATGGACCACTGTAAGAACCTGGCCCCTTCTCCTTGATAACCTCCTCATAAATTTCCATTCTATAAAAGCAAAGCTGCTATTAACTCCCACCAAAGCCTCCATTTCTCCAGCCTGAACAAACCCAGTTCCTTCAGCTTTTCACAGATTATGTGATCCAGCCCCCAGCTGTCTTGACAGTCCTGCACTGAACTCACTCTGGCTTATCAGTGCTGTTTACTGGGGGCTCAGAGCTGCATGTGGGATTCTGAATGGAGCCTTTCAAATGGGGGATAGTGACCTCCCTTTCTGAATGCAGCCCAGCAGGAACAGCAGAGCACGCTGCTGGCTTATGCTTGGCTGGCTGTGTGCCACAGCCCCCAGGTCTGTTCCAGCAGAGCTGCTCCTCAGCCAGTCACTTCTCAGCTGACAATTTTAAGGGAGTCTTCCTTTACAGGTGCAGAACTTTGCACTTCTCTGAGGTAAAATGTTGAACACGCCAGTCCCAGTATAGCGACTGGTAGTGCTCCACTTGGTCCAGGCATGACATTCACTGCCCTCCCCTTGTCTACAGAGCTGGTAGTTTTATCACAGAGGGGAATAGGCAATAGGGTGCAACACAGTGGACACAAGTTAGGACATAAGAAAATTGTAATTAGATATGAAGAAATTTTTTTTTTCACCATAAGTGTAGCCTGAAGGTACTGAGACAAGTTCTGGAATCTCTCGGAAATGGTAAAAAACTCAACTGGACAAGGTCCTGAGCAACCTGCTCTTGGAGGGAAGTTGGACTGTATGACCTCCAGTTGTCCTTCCCAAACTAGTGTGTGATTCTGTAAGGCTGGCCCTGGTAGCCATCCGTCAGCATAAGAGGCTCTAAAGAAACTGTTACTGTTCCTTCCATGTTCCATCCTTGTAAGCTGTGCTATGGAATTTGGAAAGGAAAGGTATAGAAGGAAATCCCTTTTTCTGTTTAACAGAACATGCATTATACAAATATGCAAATAACATTTCAATAATCATAAAGCATGCAAATTCCCTTATCCCATTTTAGCAAATATCTTGTTTAAGCTGCTTAAAATTTGAGGGTTTAGGTTTGTCTATTTATTTTTCTCCTGGCAGAAGATTATAGTGCTACAAAATTATGCTGTAAATTGTGATAGACTTGTATACATTCTTATACCAAACCACTTTTTTAGGCTGACATTTCTTGTTCCTGCATCAAATCTGAATGTGTTGATAAGTTTTTGTCTGGAGCATGGATTAAAAATTAAATAAAACAATAATTAACCCCCAAATCTTATCTCTTTTCAAGCAGACGTTATACAGAGGTACAGCAGAATACTGAGGAAGGCAGTATTCTTTCTAGTAGAAAAAACTGGAAGAATTGGCATGTTCCTATTGCTTTTCACTAACAGTTCTGCTATATTTCACATGACTTTTCTTCCAAATTGCAGTAAGTTCATCAGCTGCAGGAGCTATGGATACGTGAAAGGCTTCCAAAGCCACCCACCCAACTTCTTTAGCTCGCTCTGCTTTTATTAGCACTTCTTTCCAGTGTCTTTTATATACTCTTCCCCCAGATTTTCTAGGGATTTTCAATGGCAGGTATAATAATAGGAACTCACATGTTCCCAAATCCTGGAGTTAATCTTAAAGATGCTGCTTTTACTAGATCTTAAAAAAAATAAAATCACAGCTATGGTTGTCAACCAGATTGGTGATGAGAAAGACATGTAAAACCCACCAAATGTCAGTTCATTTTTACTCTGCTAACTAAACTGATCGTAGTTGTCCATTAATTCTGAAAATAATCAATCTTAGGTTAGGTGCCAGAATATAAATGTAGGGACCCAACACTGGATTAAGTTGGCCCTAAGATGACTTTCATTGCCAGAAAGTCAAAGATAGCAGCATTATCACTGCAAGTCATTATAACCGAAAAGAAGTTACCAGTTGAATACTTTATTTTTTTCTTCATCCTGGAGTGTTTACCTTGATGGTGACTGGGATATCCAACTATAAAAAAAAAAAAAGGTGCAGATTTTTCCAAAAATGTAGAATTGGGAAAAAAATGAAGATACGTTTGTGTATTGGGATTGTCTTTGCTCTTAGGAATTTAAAATGCTATTCTTGGAATTTTATTTAGTTGAGGGCCTGGGATCAGGGAGAAGTGTTACCAAGCATGTAATATTTACATGCTGAGTAGCTATGCTACTTCCTCAGAGAAATAACAAAATACCACAGTAAAAATGAAAGAGAAAACAAAAGTTTACTTTGCCACATTGCCCCTAGAAGAGGCAGAAAAGCAACTATGCATATTTTATATTTGTTTCCCCTTTCCTTCTTTTAAAATTGAAAGTGGAATTCTATGTCAGATGAATAATTGAATAATGATTAAATGAATAATAGATACCTTTTTTATTCATATGAAGTATAATGGGTCATTTTCCATGCTTACTTACACTCTAGTCAGCTCTGTGAAGATTACTATAAGTGGCTCTCTTTTTCTGATATTTATATGAAGTTTAGAAATGTGTATACGCCGAACAACAGAACTCTTGGCATTTCGTGGCATACCTTTTAAAAGTAGGAGTTTGTATGAGTGCTGTCTTCCAAAATGTATTCTGTCCTTCTCATTGATGGAAAATGTGCTACTGCTGTCATCCAGGGAGGATGCTGCACATCCCAGTGCTCTGGTGGTGCTTGTATACACACATTTTTAAAATGTGTTGGATATATAGATTAGCTTAGATTTACCTACTAGTTGTTAAAAAATATTCATAGTTGGATCAATTTCCTTGATCGACTAGTTACTGTTATTCTTTGATCTTTGAAAGTGTGGTGCCTCCTCTGCAGGATAGCCTGTGCTTCAAGTAATTTAGCTATCAGGCAACTAGTGAAGAATGGATGTGCATGTATTATTTATAAAATACTCTGGGTTGCTGTCTGTGTAATGAAGGCATTCATGTGTAAAATGGGCACTAATTTGTGATTTTTTCCTAAATTAGGACCTCAGTCCTTCTCTCGACACTGATACTGAGCTCCATGTGTTCTTTAATTTAAATGTCCCTAAAATCTAGTCTTTGCAGAAAAATCATGCACCAGAATCTTCCTTTTATGTCAAGAAATAATAAACATAACCTTAAGTTGAATATTTATTTTATTGCAGCCCCCCATTTTTCAGTTTAAATGATCTGGAAAATCTCCAGACTGTACGAGGCAGCCTGTAGCTTTAAAGTAGAGTTCAGGAGCCTCTGGATGCCTTGGAGACAGAGGAAAGAAGGCTCACCAGTACCAAGGGTTGTGTACAAATTTGAGCAACTCTGGCTTGCCTAATTATTGGAGGATGTTGGGAGACTGAGCTGGGATTTCTGGGAGTAGAAAGCTGAGGGCTATGTCTGGGAGTGACAAATGTTTCACAGTTTTAGTGAGAATCTTTTGATAATTGATACTTGTAGGAATAATATCTGGAAAAGAGGAAAGGAAATCGTGTCTCAGAATGCCACTGAGATAACAGCAGAGAAGTAGTCTGGGTTCTGTGGTTTTATTTAATGTTGGCCTCATGGAAGTGACCTTTAGAACTACCCAGTGTTAGTCCTTGCTGCCACATTGAGGCCCAGAGCACCTGGTCTTTAGAGTGGTGGGTTTGCACAGAAGGGAGGTGGTTCCATGGGACTGTTCCAGTTTGATTCCTCTGCCCCCAGCACAGAGCTTATCTCTGGAAGTGGCTTAAATCGGCTCTGAAAAGCTGGCTGTAGACCTGTCTCTTGAGCCTTGTGTTGTTATTGGAGATAGGAAAAGAGAAAAAGGTAACTGAAACATATGAAGCCAAATGGAGGGAAAATGTAAGGAAAACTAATTTTGAAAGAGGACAATTGCTGCAGGGAACAGATAAGGGAAAAGAATAAGTGAAAAGAGCAGAGAAGGGCAGAAGCAAAATTCAGTGGAGAGGCTGTGGCATGTTTGCCAGAGCATGGCACAAGAAGACGCCTCCAGCTGCCAGGCCATCCGTAGGGAGTTGCATCTCCAACAAAAGGAGATTGAAGGCAGTATTCTGCAAGAACTCAGTCTGGGGACTGCTGAAGTTCAGCAAGAATAAAAGGTTACTTTTACAAAAACAATGGATGATTTTGGGGAGCAGACAGACAAGACCTCTGGGTACGGCCCTGTTTTATACAGACTGTGAGAGGACAAAAGGTGCTCCTAGGGCAAATGTGACAGTTATCTTTGCCTCTTACCTGCTGCAGTCCTGTGGTGATACTGGATATAAAGTTACAGAGGTAAACTTCTCCGAACAGAACAGTTTGATGTTTCTTTTTACTTCTTGTAGTTTATACATTTGTTTTCTTGTTACACTGAGACTAGAGTAAATGCAAGGACTTCCGGAACGCTCTCTCAAGCGATGTAGTGATGTTGCAATTCTTTTTGGTATTTTATATGTTCATAAATTCTCTTATCCTGATAGGCATAACATGAATCTGAATCCAAGAAAATATACAGTATAGCAAAGACTAAATGGGGTTAGTATCCACTAAGCAGATAGAATATCATTGCTACTAGCAGAAGTGGCTAAACAGAAAAGAATCCCAAAAGGCTCTCATTTCAATGTAAAAGATCAGGAATATTATGTATGGGGAATAGAGCTCAGTTGAAATTATGCAGTATATCAGTCAGAGTGAAACTTAGAATTTATAGTAACATATTATTTTGTCTTTAGACTTCATGAATAGAGAGACATGCTTTCTTACATTAAAGTTTTCCATGCTCATTTGTGCTGTTTTTACTATGCCAGAACCCTTATGTGTCCAAACACCCTGCTCTGGTCATGTGTCAGTCAGCTCAAGGCTAAGGTCCATCACTGCAGCCTGAGGAGATCCTGTGTTTAGAGTAGAAATAAGATTCTAGCCTGCTTCAGTGAACAGAGAGGTGGGCTTTGTGTTTAAATTAAGATCATTTGTAGGACAAAAGGGACCAAGAGCAGGTTAGAAGTGCTCAAGTCATCACTGCAGAATAGCATTTGTAGTTTCTATAACTGAAATAGAATGATCTCTATGTTTTAATTCATTTTATGTAAAGGCCAGAATTAATGTACGTTATGGCCTTTGGTGGTGGTGGAGATCATGATACTCCAAAGGAGTGGCACACAGAGTTTTTGTTTTGTGTCACAGGCTACCCTTGTGGAGCAACACAGCCCACAAAAGGGCTTTGGTTTTATGGAGGAGTTGCAAATAATGCAGAGTGATTTTGCACTATGAGTGTGCTGTCCTGAAGCTATAACTACATCCAAACAAGAGAAGATCCTTTTTATTTTGTTCAGGTTTAACGTCTCTGTTTGTAGCTTTTGGTTTTCTTTCTTTTGGATATTGTTATTTTTTTTTTTTTAATCGCAGGGTATATTGGTGATGTTAACACTCAAAAATGATAAAATCTCAGAGTTTTGCAGCATATAGTTTCATCCTGCATCTCTCTTGTGTGCAGTCATCCCCTGAGAATGATATTTGGCATCAAGTTCCTTGACTCTGACAGCAGGGATCCTTGAGAGGTAACTGCTGTGCCAGCACTGGGCACAGTATTAGCGCAGTGAGCACTGGTGGAAGGCCAGGTATAAGGATTTGTTAATTATTCTAGAAAACTTATCCCCAAATAGTTTCAAGGGGACAGAGTTTTCTTCTTGAAAAAAATAGTGCCATTATCCAAAACAGCTTAATCCACTTTCAAAGCCAGCTAAACAAGAAAAGGAATTCTTCTTCTGCAAGGTGATTGCCTTGTCACAGTGTTACTTGTAGATGTTGTTAAATTTAAATCTGTTAATGGATGCACAAGGTTTCTGTTCCTGCTTCTTTCCAGGACGAAGCCTTAAAGGTTTGATGATACTGAAGTAAACACGCTGGAGTGTTAGAGAGTAAGAGCTGTCAACGGTGCAGAATATTGATGCTAACAAGATTTAGAGCTTGTCTGCACTTAAAAATATAATGGAATTTATAAGGAAATGCTTTTCTGGAATTATTGAGCATATTAAATTCTCATATAGATGTTCATGTATCTACACATCCCTATCCAGGGTTATTTCAGAGTAGTTCTGGTAATTTTCCAAATGTAGACAAGACCTAATTAAGCTGACTCAATGTGCTAAACTTGTGTCACCTAAAACTCTATTAACTATATTGTCCTCTAATTAATGACTTTAATAGTTTTAATTATATTACAAAATCCAGTAATAGCAGAAGTAAATAAATATACAATGAATATTTATTCACTTCACTAAGTGAGCATTTTGCCTGCCTGCAGTATTCGGGACTGAGCTGCAGAGCACTTGGCAGAACACAGATGAGATTTCTCTGTGTTCTTTTTGATGTCTCTTTTCTTGAGAATTATACGTACTGAAATTACACAGGTATCTTTGATTTAATTTTAAATTGAAACGTTTCTAGGTTGTGCAGTAGTGCAAAACACAAGTAATTACATGAGTGTATCATAACTATATTAACACAATTAAATACCAGAAGTTTTAGAAGTAAAAAGTTATGTTGTGCAGAGGAATGAATATGAAGTTGCTTAGCTTTATAAAAGCCACATTTACTATGATGCATATGTAGATGTATATTTAATTTAATTACAGTAAGTGTTGGCATGAGAGACCAACTCTGCTCAGTTGTAGCCCTCCAATTAAAATTGGAGGGGAATGGACTTACATAAGTAATGCCGAGTAGAATTTGATGCTAAGTACAGAAAAAACTCAGTTGCAGTGTGCAGCATGTTATACTTTTGTGACTCTTACAGACTTCAAAGAGAATTGTACATTTGCATCCCAGGGCAGAAATTGGCTGTGTGCTTGAAAGCATGAAATCTCTCAAGGTAATACTTCATAACTATGGAATGTATCCCATGACTGATATGTAGCTAAGAACTGAGAATCAAGTTACACATTAGGAATACTTGAAATTAAATATTTTTCTAGTTAAATAGAGCATTATTCTGGGTAAACAATCTATGTTTTCTTTTTCCAAAGATGCATCAGAGCATAAATATATGAAGCATTTAAATATGTATGTTTGTATTTCCTGGTCTTTATTGGATTTTATTAATAATTCTTTAAGAAAAAAATATTTTTTCCTTGAGTTAATTTATTAGAGTTTTAGGTTTGACTCTTGAAGTATCTACTTTTAATTTCTTTTTACATTCTTCTTTTCTTTTTTCATTCCAATTAAGTTTGGAATTTCTGATTTTAGGCAATTGATTTCCAAACATACCAACTTGTTTCAGCGAGGAAGGAGCAAATATCCCTAAACTCTTATTAGCATCTGCACAGAAGCATTTACTAAGGCACTGTCAGTGGTCTTTTATGAAAAAAAAAAGTTAGCGAGAACAAAAAATAAATTGGTGAACTTTGTTGCATCTAAGATGTACAATAATTTACTGGCTTTTCGTTCTCACAGTGACCCAGACCCTTGGAGGTACAAGGGAGCTGTTTGGTCCTCAAGTGGACACTCTTTCTGTAGTGTCAACTCTGCTCACTCTTCCTGAATCCATTCCCAGTACAAGCTGAAGCCCCATACTGGGCAGATTTAATGAGGGGTGTTGGACCCCTTCTAGCTTGTTTTCTTCCCATGATACTCCTGCCTTCCTAGAGTGTTGTTGTGCCAGGGAAGGTGATGATCATGATTTTGGCTAAACAGCTCTCACAGTTGGGGGGGCTCTTCTCTGTTGCCTTTGATCGATATAAGAAATTGCTGAGGATCCAGACAAACCTTCAGAAAGCAATAGAAGAGGATGTTTATTTGAAATGAAATGCATAGTAAAAGAAAAGCAGATTTTCTTATATTTGTTCTTTTGTTTGATGTTCTGTTCCTGTGAGCCCAGGTGGGTTGTCTCTGGAAGGAAGCTGGGTGTGGCACACTGGAAGGTACTTGGCAATTGATGCAGTTTATTGTTCGTTCCTGGCTGTCCCCTTGGAGCAGGCTGGCAGCCCTGCACACAGGCTGGGCATCCACTGCACGGTGTGAGGGCTCAGGGGGCTTCCTTGCCTCAGGGAAACCCAGGGCACGAAGTGCCCTTAGGAATAAGCAAAAGGGATAGTCAAAGTGTTTTGTGTGATAATCGTTGGGTTTAAGGTAGACTATGACTTTTTTTTAAACTGTGTTGCATTCTGTGAGTTCAATATCCTGTGACTAATGGGTACTATTAGGGAAATCTCCAATGTTTGGAGATAATGTCAGAATCATCGCAGACCTGATAAAGAGCAGTGCAACACATTAATCTCATTGTCAGAAGACCTATATATACATCTCAGCTGCAACAGAGATGGTATTTTTTGCTAATAAAACCAGCATTTTGGAACTTATTCATGTAGTTAAGAAAATTCACATGATTAAAAATCTGAAGTTCTATCTGACCTTTGCAGATCAAGTCTGAAGTATTTTGCCTGTCTTTACCAGAGCTCTGAATTGCCTAGATTCTGACAAGCATGTAGATTAAAATGTTGATGTGCTGTACTTCGTGTAAGTTTTTGAGAATATATAGTTGAGATTGGGTAAGTGCTATACTGATTTTTCTGTTATGTTGCAAAATCAAAGCCATTTACAGAAAATAAAATGCAGCAGCACTTATATAATAGAAACTTGGAATACTGTAAATTTTGTTCTTTCAGCAATAAATGAACTTTATTCTTAAATTGAACTGAAGTTTAGGAATGCAGTGTTCTTTGTCTCATAATTGTCTGCCTACACACACTCAGTCTGTACTTTGAACAACTCGCCACTGAAGAAGCACATGTCCTGTGTTTTAGGTCTCAGATGTATATTTTTGAAGATGTCTTTACATTAACAAAAATACCTTCATAATGATTATACATTAGAGCTAATGGGGCCAGTTTTACATTATTATGTGCATACATACTTGTTAGAACATGAATGATATTTTCAGAGTAGCCATACATTTCATGGAACTTCTAAATATTTTTGGCTCCATTACAGTCTTCAACACCACGTTTGTTGAATATGCATTTTTTCCTTACTAATCTAGTATTTCCATTTGTTAGGCAGTGATGAATATGTTCTCCAGCCAAACTAACAAAAGACAATAGATCAGTTCTCCATCCAGGAAAACAACACAATGTAAACAGAGTATTAGACAAGGGCTTTAGAGGACAACCTATCAATCTGTAAAAGAAAAAAGGTCAGCCTGGTATGATGCCTCTAACTGTGCTTCAGGAGAGGTAAATATAAAACTATAAAGAAAAGCAACTGTCATTAAAAGCTAAGCCTAAAAAGCACAAGCTTCATTATCGTGCTGATCTGGATGAACCTTAAACAATGTTTACAGTAAGGTTTGGAGAGTTGCCTAGCACTGGTATATACACAATTAAACAACATAGCTGAACTTTTCTTTCATGTCAGCATACTGCTAAAAAGACCTCCATTGTACTCATATGATAGTCATTCTTGGAACTTACAACATAAACAGGCGGAGAGAACATTGATGAGTAATTCTATCCCATGGTGGCTGAGTGCATCGAGGGGCACGACTGCATTTTCACCTGTACAGCTTAAGGAATAAATTATATATACAAAATAATGGTGAGGGTATAGCAAAACCTGAACTCAGTTCGGACATGTGAACACGTACCTGAATTTGGGAGTTGTAAGTGTGGACTAATAGTTATTTAACATATTGCAAAATTAATTCTGATTGGTTTGGGCACCCTTATTTCTGTGACTAATAAGCATCCATATACTCATCCTTGCTTTGGTATAGTAACCCATGAAAGGCAGACACAAATTACTGAAGGAATAAAGAAAGGAGAGCTACAGCAACAAGTCAGTTGGTAGACTTTGAAAGTGGATAATCTGAATTGTAGCTGCAGTTCAGCATGTCATTAGTCCCAGAAATACTTGTCTTTCACATTATAACACTAGGAGTTTCCAGAATCACCAGTATTATTTTATATTTATTCTAGCTATCTTTAATTTTTTATTTCAAAATAAATTATTTTGGATACTTTTGCATACGTATACATCATAACAGTTCTTGTATTGCTTGCAACTAATGTTATTTTTTCAGTTTTTCATTAACTAGCCACCCTCAGTTCCTATTAAGCTGTTTGTTTTTATGTAGAGACTATACCTGAATGAACATTTTTAATGAAAAACTTCATATTAATAGATGTATGTAAAAATGGAAGGTAAAGTAGGATATGAATTTAAATGTACAGTAAGTAATGTTAGTTGTTGACTTAATTGTACAACACTTAATGAGATTGTGTGCAGTTAATGACACTACAGAAAAATTGACACTAATTGAATGGTATATGAAAAATATTCGTCTACATCCAGGAGAGAACAGTTCAAAGCTTACAAAGAAATTTTAAACATAAATCACAGAATCACAGTCTGGGTCAGTTTGGAAGGGACCAGAGTAGGTCATTTGGTCAAACCTCCCTGTTTAAGTGGGACCATCCCAGAGCACATGGCATAGGATTGAATCCAGACAGTTCTGCAATATCTCCAGTGAGGGACACTCCACAACCTCTCTGGGCAGCCTGTTCCAGTGCTCAGTCACTACACAGTAAAGTTTTCCGTCATGTTCAGGTGGGACTACCTGTGCATCAATTTCTGCCCTTTGCCTCTTGTCCTGTTGGTTGGTACCACTGAGCAGAGCCTGGGCCATCCTCTTGTCACCCTCTCTTCAGACACTGACAGACATTGATGAGGTCCCCTCTCAGTTGTCTCTTCTGGAAGCTGAACAGGCCCAGCTCCCCCAGCCATTCCTCATAAGAGAGATGCTCCAGATTTAATTATCTTCATAGTTCTTTAAAGAAGAAAAATTAAAGAAGACTTTAATTATCTTCATAGTTCCCTTCATGGTGCTCCAGGAGCTCCATGCCTCTCTTTTCCTGATAAGCCCAGAAGTGGACACAGCACTCCAGATGTGCCAGGGCTGAGCGGAGGGGCAGGATCAGCTCCTCCGATCTGCTGGCAATGCTCTTCCCAAAGCACCGCAGGATCCCGTTGGCCTTCTTGGCCACAAGGGCACTGCTGCCTCAGGGACAGCTTCTTGTCCACCAGTATCCCCAGGTCCTTCTCCACAGAGCTGCTTTCCAGCAGGTTGGCTCTCAGCTTGTGCTGGTGTGTGGGGTTATTTCTCCCCAGATGCAGGAGCCTGCATTTTTTTCAAATAGATAGTGTTTTCTTTCAAAAATCCTTTTTCTTAATCAACACCTCTTGACCTTTGCATTCTGTTGGAATAGTACTAATCCTGTGCAATTTCAGATGATCACAACACTCACTCATCAAAGATGAAAACAGGTTTTTGTGTTATTCGCAGACTTGAAATTAAGGTGTTTAACCTATACATTCTTTTCACTTTCACTGAGCTGTCTTTACTGCTCATTGACCAAAAATTACTCACACTGCTGTCTGAAATTGCAGTTTATTACAGTTGTGATAGAATAATTATATTCTACTCTATACTAGAGCTGATAATAAGAGGAAAAATAATCATTTTATGTTGTCAAGACCCTCAATCCCTCAGTGGTGAATAACTTTCAGTTTTCAAAAAAAGGCCTCTCATTTATCTGGACAAATACTCAGCTGGAGAACACTGACATGCCAGTATTATTGCTTTAAAAAATCAGAATTTAGGAGTAGTGCATGGACTCTTGTGGGAGAAGTAGATAAAAAATTTCATTAGCAATCCTGTGGCATGTTTGCTAACAGCATTAGAAAGCGCTCTTCCAAGCAGCCCAATCAAGAAGTGAATGTACATGGACTTTATTACCTTTGAAGTGTATTTTCTCAAATTACTGTCCTTTGAATTAGGCCTTTCTGACAGATGTAATTATGTTATATTGCCAGCTGTTGCCAGTACCTTTCTCTCATATTTTTAATACAAAAAAGTTCCTTCAATATCTAATGAGTTCTTTCTTTTTAAATTAGATGGCTTTTTTAATATTCTGTGAAGCCAAAGAAAGGTCCTGGCTTGCAAAGTCAAATGACTATCTTGGTGGTCTAGGTGCAAAAATTGATGGATTGCCACTGGGTAGACCAAGAGAGGAATTCACCATTTGCTGATACACAGCTTTGTGCCTGCAGGTGTAAACAAGCTCCCTGTGGGGACACCCTGGGTTTAGACAGTGGCTGGTACTTAGGTGTGCAAGAATCATAGTAAAAGGAAATGCCAGACATAAAGGCACATGGCTGCTGCACATCAGTAAAGTCAAAGCTGCGTCCACTGTGCTGTGGAGAGGTTTCCCTGTGGGCTTTGGTGAAATTTTTGTTGCTATTGGTAACATCACCCATATTAACTTGAATGGGCTTATGCCCAGCTAATGGAGAGGGAAAAACTCCAAAAGCTGTTAGAGTTCACTTTCAATTGCAACTATCACATTTCCTTTAAGGCTGTAAGAATATCATGCTACACAGCATGTCTTGTGGCTGTAAAGAATTCTGCCTTAATAAAATTTTAATGTTTGCTAATATAAATCTACCTTCTCATCGCTGGCAGCACATTATTTTCTTCTAATAATGGCATGCATTTGTAGCTACTCCCTCTGTGTACTGGTGTCAGCAGTCCTGGTACAGACCAGGGGTTGTCACTGCTTCCATGATAAATTTGTATTAACTAGAGCCAGAGCGTATTTCATTCGTTATATTAACTCATAGACTGGGACTTTGCTCAAAACTAGTTTATAGAAAATAATTTATACAAAATGTGCTTCTCTGATTTTTTTTTTATTTTAACAGGAAGCTACCATCTTATTTGAATGTTACTTGTCTTTTAACAGTGACTTAACTTTTTAAAGTAAGTGAGAAGATGTTACTTGATATTTCAAAATGTGGGCCAAAAGTTACTTCAATGGTAATATGACTGGATTAATTTTCTAAGGCATTCACTCAAACATTAGTAAAATAAGTATTAAACTAAATATCAAAAGATAAAATAGAAATAAAATACATCTTCTGGTAAATATTTTCTGGATCTAACTCATGTTGCTTTAAGATACTACAGAATGATGAGGTCCTATTTATGTACCAAAACAGGCTAAAATGATACATCAGAAATGCCCAAGCATTGCACTGTTCCTTGTCCAGTTTCACAACTGTTGTGATTATCTCATTCGATCCGATGGATCCAGTTGCTGTACATTCATGTCAAGATCACGTCAGCTACACAAATCATTATTTCAGTGGAATTAATAGTCCTGTGTTGCACTCCAGAAATTCAGTGATATACGTTCACTTATTCATTGTTTCCAGGGAAAACTAACATGAACTTGTGGACCTTTCTGCCCAACACACCCAGACGTGCAGGTTTAATTTTGTGCAAGTATTCTTTATTTGCTCAGTCCCTAACCACTGATGTGATTGGTAATAGATAAATGAGGAATCCAGATACAAATCATACAATAGGCTTCCCTTCTAGTGATCCCCATAAAATCATGACGCTTAACCTCTACATTGTTTGAATAGTTTTGGGTTTTCTTTTAAGATAAATTCTAAGTACAAATTGCTGGAATGTTGCTGTTGTGAATTGTTACTGAAATTTACTGAATTTAGATTTCTTCAATTCTTTCTGAAAATTGTTGTTGTTGATTTTTTCATGACACAAGAAGCATGACAAAAAAGGCATGAGCCAGTTCAATTTGTAGACATAAAAAAAATTACAAACCACTGTAATCCATCAAGCTAATTATGGTATTAAAAATTGACATCTCCAGACTTCATGCTTCCTTTTTTAACTTCTGCACAATGACAAAAATGGATGTGGCGTACATGTGAAGCAACATGAATTTGCAGTCAGAAAAGAGAACTATTAACTATTAACAGTGGAGTTAATAAACCTCTGTGGATGCAGTCCTGAAGGACTTTATGTGTCCTATTATACAGCACTGGGATTACTCATAGTAGTAGGGATTTGTTCTGGGACTTTACAGGGTTGCCACCCAACCATTTTGTGGCTCCCAAGATATGCAGAGCTTTTATAAAACACAGAAGAGCTGAAGAGCATAGGGAAAGTACTTCTTTATATGTAGCCAGGACATGCAGGTCTTATGGTGCCATCCCATTTTAAACAGAACTCTCCAGTGCTTTCACTAGCAAGTTGTACTTGAGAATTGATGGCAAGAATATGACCCCGGTGTGGTGTGTGCTTGCAGGCTGAGCGGTGGTGGGAGGCCAGCTGTGGAATGTGGGAAAGTGGCTGAACTGCTGAAGTCATGCAGGGAATGTTAAATGTGTCTCCAGCTGGCAGGGAGCTGTGGCTTAAACACGAGCTCCAGGTTCTGGGTATTGCCGAGTGTTCCCGGCACCCTCGGCTCCTGCTGCCCTCAGCATGGCGCCGATACAAGTCGCAGATGGATTGAGAAGAAAATTAGATGCTTGTCGCCTTTTAGGGGAGTTTTAATGGCAAATGGAGTGAGGCAGTGAAAGCTGAAAGTTTCTTATTATGAACTAAGTGTTATGGTAGCACAACCAGTGAGAAGTGTGGTCCAGAAAAGTTAATGCTGCAAAGAAAAAGAGCTCTCATATTTTTCTTTTAATCCTTGGGGTATGGTTCTCTTAGAGAAAATGCAATTCACCCCTCTTTAACAACCCTCTAAATTCGGAGTGGGGAGAGTGGTGTGTGCGTGTGTGTGTGTGTGTGTGTGTGTGTGTGTGTGTCCTCCTGCAGCTTAGCCAACACATTCCTGCTTCACAGTAAAAGCACCAGAGGCAGGGACTGCCACCTACCTGGAATGGCAAAGGGCTGTCCATGGGAGATGTGATGCAGCTCGTCTAGGTGGGCAGTTAGAATTTCCTCATGTCCCCCACTATTCCTTGATTAGCAGAGCAACTGCTGGGAATACCCCTAAGGGATGCCCCTAAGGGATATCTGCAAGTATTTTCACATTATTTTTTTTATTGTGCTGATATTGCTTTGCATCAGCCCAGAGCCAATGGGAAAATACGCTGGGACAAATCCTGCTGAGGTGCCACTGAGGTGCCAGGTGCACAGGCTGTGGAATTCCAGGTCTATAGGGAGAAGTCTATGTAGATGTACCCTGTGTTGTCTAAAGGTATACAGAGAGAACGACAGGAAAGCTCAGAGGCGGCAACTGTGTTACGAATAACATAGAAATTTAGAGTACCATCTATTAAATATTATTAAATCAACAGTAGAAAATTGCTTATTACAAACTGCAGTATTTTACTGCCCAACCATGCAAGTGCCTAGCAACAGTCCTCCTCTGGAAATTCCTTGTTGCCTTCCTAAGGTTAATTTTCCTAACAAGATTGCAATTTCAAATCATCAAGAGAAAGCACTGATGGGCTCTTTTTCAGCTTTTGCTTAGCTAAAGGCTCCACCCAAGTGACTCTGGTCATAAGACATTTTCTTCTGTTACAGTCATAACTCAGGATGTGTCACAAATGCCATTACCATTGAAAAAGACACAGGCTGAGCCTCCTTATTTTTAATCCTAACCACAAGCCTCTTGACTCTGGATCAGTAACAGAATGGAGAAACATGAGAAAAATGCACTTTTAAACTATTCCTAGGCAAGCAATAATTTAAGGGGGTTTAGGGATTAACTCTGGTGAATCTGGCACAGATGTCCAATATTACTTTTCCCATCTAAACATACCCTCCTTGCACTGCCTCTCCCTACTCACACACCTCAGTGAAGGCAGCAAGGGGACACCTGCCTATGTCTCTGCTGTTCCCTGGAAGAGTTTGGCACTGCCACTTAAATTTGCCTTGCTTGGTCATATGGCATCATCAGCACTGCGTCTTGGAGGAAGGTGTCCCCACCTTGCTAACTACCTAGGACCAGAGAGGAAAGTGTGCTGTGGGCAGTAGGTGACAGAGCAGTGCATCTGGGACAGGCATAGAGCCTCACTGAAGAGAATCTAGTTGGGACAAGGGGTAAGGACACAGCAGCCAAGGGAGCACAGGAGAGCAGCAACAGAAAGACTACCTTGCAAGCACATGGAAGTTCACCTTCTAGCTTCCTCCTCAGTCTGTGCCATGGGAATAAAATTCTTCTCACAGTCAGGAGTTGGAGTGCCTGAAAAATAATTCTAGTCGTGCAGGAGGCTGAGGAAATGTTGGGGGAAAGTTTTGCTGAGCTGAGATACCACGTGCTGTATTTGGAGCAGCTGAGGCTCAAGCATTCCCTTCTGCTCACTCTGCCAGACAAGCATTTTTGGCAGAAGAGCAAAAAGGACACCTGGAGGCAGCAATACCTCAAATTACTAGAGGCAGGCTTGCTCATCTGCCAAAGCCCAACTTGTAGTAAGAACATTCACTGCTCTCCAGTAGTCAACAGTGCGGTTGCTGTATGGTATCAATAGAAGCAGCTGGTGCAAGTAGTGGGTCTAAAGGAGATGAACAGCAGACAAGAACATTAAGTGCTGGTAATTTGTGCTCCAAGGTCTGCAGCTCAGTTCAGATCAGTGTCCTATAACACAGAAGATACATTGTAAAGCTAAAGCTGTGTTTTCAGATGTGTTCTTTTGTAACAGTACCAACTTTGAGCATCCCTTTTTGTCTCCAGCCATTCTTTCTCCCCACATTACCCCATCAACAATGCCAGCAGAGCTGTTAGTGGGGCCATACAATGAAATAGATCTGGGAACCAGTCCAGGTTAAAAATAAACAGCAAAAATGAATACTAGGAACAAACAGGATAAGGGGGAAAATGTTTATGCTACCATTGTTGCTGAAAAAAATTTAAGAAACTTTGCACTAGTGAATTCTCATTTACTATTGGAGAAAAACAACTGATGATGTGCAAAGTAAAATGTGAGATCAATGTCCTGGCAGTCTGAGAGAAGCAATCACAATTATTATTTACCTTTATATCTTATCAAAGGGATTATATTAATGTGAGATACTACTGATTTATTACATAAATGTTATTGCCATATAGAACACTGCCTAGAGTCAGGAACTTCTGTAATCTGTAAGTAAAAACTGAGTTTCAGAAGTTAAATATTAAATATTACTTTTATGGTACAGTAGAGGAAAAAGTAATTGTGAAACTCACACTGGAATTAGGAGATTTCTAGAGAAAACCCTGTGCCATAGTATTAGAGTATTTCAATCCTAGATTTTATAGTCTTTCGTATAAAATAAACCAACAGTTGTGATAGAAGTTGAATATATAAAAACACGTATTATTTTCATAATTAGAAATGAAATGAAGAAATTAATTTAATCTCAAAACGGAAGCAGGGGGAAAATGAGCTACCTTTTTTGAGTAAACAATGCTGTTGTACAGAATAAGGAAATGATTCAGTCAGTCAGTCTGTTCTTACTGGTGAAGCCATCTTCATATCACAGGACATGAATAAGTTCATAAAGTGAAAATGGAATGAGGAAAGCATGTAATATTTAGGGAGAAATCAGATTTGCAAAGGCTAAGATGTATTTGTAAATAGGTCTTTTCATTCATCTAAATTGGGCACAGCACACTGTATTTCATATCTGCAGTTAAAAACAAACAAAGGAAAGCAGAGCAGCGAACGACCGGTGCACAGATGTTGAGATAGTGGGTGTGTGCTGGGGCAGGGGGCTACAGGCACAGGTCTTTCCACATCCAGGAGCTTTGCCAACCTCTTCTAACATCCCAACACCTTGAGGAGACCTATTTTACCTTAAAGCATGGGTCTGTTAACTAGTTTCAAACATAACCATATCTTATCTGTCTGAGGTTTATAAAGTGGATCAAAAGACTGGATAGTTGGAAGGACTGTCATTTATTTGATAAGGCAAGAACTATCTGAAGAATTTTTTGAGTTGCTGGAATTTGGAAACTGGGAGTGAAAGGCAGTGCATTTGGAGTCCAGCTGCAATGGAATGCTTTAGTTCACCTGAAATGTATCATTTTTAGAGATTTCAATGCAACACTAAGTTGAGAGCATTCTGCTTCAGGCTGAGTTAATTGTTTTTTTCCACAATTAATTTTCAAAATTTTTAATGGAAGTGAAGATCATTTTGAAATTATATATTTAACTATTTATTAAGAAAAAGTTCAGAATGAAGTAAAGGGGTTTATTGTCATTAACTGTTGTGAGGTTTGTTGTTTTTGCTGCATGGTGCTTATCCCTGATACTGATGGAGAGATTAGCTCAGATTGGTTGTGTTTTGTCTCTGGACCCTCCTTGTGAATCTGTCTTCCAGATCAAATGCCTCCTTGTACATTTAAAACTCTGTCCTTATTTCCATGCCCTGATTTATGTAAGATAGGGGTAAACCCTGTATCTTCTTCCTAACTAATAAAAGGGTTGATTGAACCCTTATTGCTGTAAGATAAATAATTTTTAATCAAGTGCTGCCTCTGTGACCTGATCTCTATACCTTTGCTTTTCACAGATTGTGCAAGTAACTTCAGCAGAAATTATATGATTTCTGAGAGTTCACATCTGGCAAATTGTCTCATCATTTATAATGCTCGAGATTTTAGAATGAGAGTGTAGTTAGTTTATAAAGACGTGCATGATTTTGACATGCCTTTATTTAAAAAAAAACTTTGTTTCTCCCAGACATACCTAATTTCCAATCTGATGTTACTGTCTAAAGGCATGGTAGCCAGTAGGAAGGGGACAAAGTTGCCAGTGTTCCCTGGCTGTTTGTTGATAATGTGAAATGAGATGCTGGTCCCAGCCTGTGTTTGTTGTACTTACAGAGGCCACTGTGTCAGTTGTCACCCTTCCTCAAACACTCAGCAGAGTCAAAAAAGGGAACTGCACACTTGTTCTTTTTGAAGGAAAACCTCCAAAAGCAGTTTTGAAATAAATCCACAGGGCAGATGCAGAAGCTTCCTCTCCCACTGCCCATATTGAGAAATGTGATCTAGGAATTTCCAGAGCTACTAAACCTTTAAGGTAGAAAAGGAAGGATTTGATGTTAACTTCAGGAAGAATTTAAGTTTTAACTTTGGGATTAATATCTTAATCAAAATTTAAGCAAGTCCTTAACTGCTAAAAAACAAATCTTTTGAGATTTAATGTGAAAATCATGCCACGCTGGCTGTGGTGCAATAACTGAGGGTCCAGGATAGATGCAGATCACTTTTTCTGTATTTGCCTTACCACCAAACTTTAAGATTTCAAAGGCAGCAAGTAGGATCACATTCAGTAAAAAAAAAATTTACAGAATTGTGTAATCAGGTTTTAAGGACATAAAGAGACTGGGAATAATAGTAACAGACTGCTTCAGTACTCCTGGTGCCCAGGAATTATCCACTACAGCTAACTTGGGAGCTATTGGTAATAGCTCATAGTTATTTCCTATTTAGTGATGCAACTTTAAGGCTAGAGGACATTTATGTTCTGGCCCTTGTCAGTGAGGTTGAGTATGGCATGGATGAGCAAAAGATTTTATTGTGAAGGTGTTAAGACACTGAGTTCTCAACTGGATGCTGTGTTAGTGAACAGGCTTTTAAAAACCAATGCACAAATGGGGAAAAATCTTTAAACCTTGCTGTCTTCTGTTTACGCTTGAGAATAGCTCCCTAAAATGGTTACAGATGTTCCACCATCTGTAAATGAAAATTTTAGTAATAATAATAATATGACTAAATAATAAATATGAATAGTAATAATAGTGTTGAGAAGCTTCATTATTTTCAAGAATGAAAAATGTTAAATAAATCCAATTAGTAATTAAAGTTTGTGCATGTAACAAAAAATATGCCAAGTGACTTAGATTGGAAAGCAGTTAGTCAAAATTTAGCCTCCTTAGTCTGTTCTTTGTGGAAAGATGAAACCCAGGATTGTTATTTTGTACACTGTGAAAACTGAGTAAGAATTAATGGGTGTTTTATAATTCATTGACAACACAGCACATTCATTAGCATGCATTTATGGATCTACAATATTCCCATGTATATATGCCGTATATAAATATAAAAAAAAACTTGTATCAAATAATATACTGATTATATATACTGATAATGTAATGTTTATATAAATAATATACTGTAATGTATTTTTGTTTTTTAAAACATTCATGTTCTTATATATTTGAATGCTGCATACAAATACAACTTCTCTAAAGCACAACTTCTAGTTGCATGTTAAGATCTGACATTTCAAATACTCAGAAAATAAAGTGCTGTCTGACAGAGCAGACAACAGGCTTGCAAAACTTTGTACTTGAAAATAATGAATTCAGGAAATACCTTGTGCCTGACCCCAGCAACAATCCTTCCTCCCTAAGAGTGATCTGTGTGCTCTTTGCTCTGTGCTCCACAGTAATGGCAAACACACAGGCTGGAGGGAGCGGGGCATGGAGAAAAAATCTGTCTCCTTTTTGTACGATCTGTGTCGCCTTTTTGGCTTACATGGGGCAAAGTTCTTTACTTCTGTCAGGGAAGCTCTGCATTCTGCAACTGAAGGCACCATTTTATTCTCAAAGAATAGGCAAATACATCCGAAAGCTGCCTAGGATAGCAGCCACAGCAGGATAATATTTTAAATCCAATCTATCTTTGCTATTCAGCCACCATTTTCAAATCAGTATTGAATTATTTCCATAATTCTCCTCCCCTCTGACCTGACGTCTATGCTTTATGACCAACTGAGCAAGGAATCTATCCATAGATCTAGAGAGTCAGCGTTATTTCTAGGAATTTGGAAGAATGGGATACTGTGGAGTTGTTTTATCTCTAGGATTGGTTTTATCTATTGATATACCTCTGAAAGTAGAAAAGAATAAATAAGCATGTGTTTAAAAAACCCAGTGATTTGTTTTGGTGTACACCCCTTCCACCTCCCCGTGAGGGTTGAACCAAGTATAGAAGAAAACAAGGAATGTCTTTGTTACTGCTTGCTGATCATCATGAGTTTTCTGTGTGTTCCTAACCGGGACAGACAGGGGCTGTTACTCTTCATTACCTTGCCCCTCATGGAAGTATTTTTAGGAAAACAAAGTGCACATAAGGTGTCTGTTACCCAGAGCCTTCAAATAAATCTAAATCAAATCTTCAGTAGTCTTCTAACACTGGAATAAGTAATTACCCAGAGCATGGGAAATTCATGAGTCTGGTCCCACATCTTCCCCATCCCAGACTACCTGCTTGTCATCCACTTTCCAGTAATGGATAGCTTGGGTAGAATGCAAATAATCAAGACAAGAGGTTGTTCCAATAATGCTCAAGACAGTAGAAAGTCTAGCAGCAGGGCCACCTCCTAGAACATTGCAGTCCCTAAATTGTCCTTTCAGTTAAAACACTTTTGTACTTCCGAAGAAATAAATCCTGACTCTGTGTTTGGAAGAATGGTACTGCAACTGTGTAATTCCCTATTACAGGTAAAGAAAGTTCTGATTTGCTTTCTTGTTGCAAGGCTAGACTGTCAACACAATGTCTGGTTCTCTTGGCTAAACTAAAAATCTGAATTGGTCCAGATACATATATATATACAAATTTTTTTTGTCAGTCAGATGCTTAGATCAGATCTAGTCCCCATTATGAATGTTTGCAGGCTTCAAATGCAGAGTTTTCTGTCTGGTGACTGCATCCACATTTTTATTTTCCATATTTCATACAGCCAGTATCTATTTCATAATATTTAGCTGTTATCTATTTTATAATATTTGCAGTAGCCTTCCAGATCATTTCAGCAAGGTAGACAGAAAAATGTCACTTTTCCCTGTGTGCCTGTCACATTTTCTGTTGTCTCCCCTTACTTTTCCCAGTTAAAACCAGCAGTAATTAAATATGAATAAGATAACAGATTACTGCTATTTTTATTTCCTTGTGTATTAGCTCTATAATATTTTAGATTCTTCTGTTTACTCAGCTCTGCAGTGCAAGGAACTTTTCCCTGTCCCACTTGAAGATGTGTCATGTCTGCCATGTTGACTACTGAGGTTTTAAGACACTACAGTGAGGATTAGGTGACAGCAATCAGGGTGCTGTGCATTCTGCCATAATCACCAGAAGAGTAGTATTCACCTACTTTATATGGTTAATACCTGTTTTATGCACGATTTCTATGTGCATATTTATGTGCAAAATTATGTAGATATCAAGACCTAAGGTCAGAAAAAAGCATTAAAATCATTCCACCTAGTGGTTCTCTTGACCCTGCCTAAACCAGTGCTTGTCAAACAACTATTTATTGCATCTTTCAGTAACATTTTATTTAGATGTTATTTCTTCATAGTAGGTCTTGTTTCTGAAGTACTGCAAGTATTCTACTCTCTCTGCTGTTATGATCAAAAGCAGTATTAAGTTGAGAAGAAGACCTAACTGGATGTCCCAAATGTTGTATGAGTTAACTATTTAAAAAAGAATTGGCATAAAGATCAAGATTCCAAACAGGTAATATGAAACAGGGGCAAAACTATCCAACTGTTTGGCTCATGCTCCAAGTGTACAAGCAGAATGCTTTGAAATCAACAGTAATAAGTAATATTGGATCAAATAAAACTCAAAGTACATAAAATCTTATTTAAAGTCAAAGGGTAAAAAAACGTTGATAGAATATATGCAATAACAGGTTTTTATAAATGTTCAAATAAGAATGGAGAACTAACAGTAGATAAGGAACAATCAAAGCTCTAATATCATAGTATTAATGCCTCCTTTTTCATTGGTAGGTTCAAAATAGCTTTAAAGTATGATCCCAGGATTATCAGTGTGTATTCCACTGAGAGAGGAATGAATTCACAGTGGAGGAATTATAAAGTGGCAGAAGCGGAATAGAACCTATATAGCTCTTGCATCCTATTGTGGTGTGTTAACCACTAGACCCCTTTACCACAAGTGCCATTTTTTGATAGAGCATTCAAGAGGACCAACTTAAAACAGTGAAGTTTTACATTGCCTTTGGAAACTTGGATATTTGTACTGTAGTTCTTTTGTTGAAAGAAAGTAAGTTCAAAATTAGTGTGCAGTTTGGAATCTAAGCAGTAGTACGCTGTAATTGTGGGGTAACTGATACACAATTCATATCCTATGAAGGATATTCCAAACATATTAGCAATTTGTTACTGAAGTTTTAAGCAAACAAGTAACAATATGGATTTCAGTGGATGCAGAAATAGAAGCATGTGTTGTCAAACTTCATATGAATAGACTCCTGTCTGTTATCACAAATAGGGCCTTTTTACTGCTCAAATGTAGGTCTCAAACTTTTGTGCAAAGTGGTTTTCTCTTCCTTTCCTTTCTTGTAGGAACTGTATTTCCTAAGGAAATGTGTTGAATAGGCAAAGAAGAACCTTCTGGTGATGTTCTTAGTTCAAGGCAAAACACATCTCTTCTGCACAAACCACACTTTGTGAAGGGGCTGTAGAACATTTTGGACGGATGGATGTTAATTGACAAATGCATCCCAGGACTGTACCCATCTCTACAACTTTTTGAGCTGACGCCCAAGAGCTGCTTCATTCCTGCAAATTGTGTGGAATCCTAGAGCCATAGTATGGAGAAGCACAGGGACCCCTCCAGTTAGGTTCATCTAGAGCTAACTCTGCCCCCACTGGATTCAGAGGTAAAACGTCTGATGGTTTAAGCAAAACCAGAATTTATTCCCTATTACTGCACATCAGCAGGGAAGCCTCGTTAGGGTTGGAAAAAGGATTTTTGTGATACATATTCCACTTGTGCGTGTGGATGTGTATCTGCCTTTCAGACTGAGCATACTCATATAGAAAATATTTTAGAGGGAGTTTTGTCTTCCATGCTATTTCTGAAGTGCGTTATGAACCGGTGAGTTTATATAAATACTGCGTAACAATGATAGCCTCCAAACTTCAAGGTTGCTTTATATATTGCGGTGACTCAGGGAGGCTGTTGGCAACGGAGCGGCAGCTCTGCAGCACTGGGGGCTGTGGGAGGGCGGTGGAGTCTTCTAAATACATCGCATACAAACTTTCCGAAAAAGTCAAAACGCGATTTCCCTAATTGAATACAGTTTTATTCCTCCTGCCGCGGGGTTTTGGGGCTCCCTCTAGCGGGGAATTTTAGCGTTAGGAGCTTTTCTTAGGGGCTTGTGCTGCTCGGCGAGTTCCAGAGCTGAAAGACAAGATGGCTGCGAGCGCCTCCGGAGCTGGAGCTCCTCCCGCGCTTCGGGCCGGGCCGCTGCCGTGAAGTTCGGAGAAAAGTTGACATCGGCTATGCCCAAACGCCACGGCTCTGGCAGGGCTCGCTCCTTGGGAGCGACCGCTGCCTTTGCTTCAGCCAGCGCTTCTCAGGGCGCTGCCGGGCTGTGTCCGAGCCGGGCGAGTTTCCCGCC
>VXBC01002107.1:218203-236026 GCA_013399945.1 Ploceus nigricollis | reverse complement strand
GTGGGCCGCGCCCCGCGCTCGGCGGCCCGCGGCGGGAGGCTGAGGCCGCCTGTTAACTACAGATTTTGAAAGTCTTGAGTCTTGTTATAGTGAAACCCGTTTATTATTAGAGTGGGAAGCGTTTTAGGGACCTCGCTGACTCTCGATTGCTTCAGAGGAAATATTTTGTTGTAGAAAAGAAGAGATTTTTTTTTTCACTTTTCCCCCCTTTTTTTAGTTTGTTTTACCTCCCGGTTCTCTTGTCTCAAACCAGGCGAGTCAGAGATGAAAATGGATTACTACTGTGTATTTCTACCAGTCTTAAATTTTAGTTTCCTTAGTATAATTTTTTTTGATACTATATTAATATTGTTTTCAATAATGCGTTTGGTGCTTATTTGACCAGATAGTGCCCTGTTCAAGCTCGCATGCACGGAGAGTGTGTGCTTGTCATCTGAGACGTGTGTAAAACACCCGGGGAGTTCCTGCAAGGAGAAATGGTCGTCTGGGCTGCAGAATACTGAATCCAGCAGTTATCTTAGCTGCAAAAGTAATTAAACTTGATTATTTTTCTTCTTATTATACTAGCACAAAATGAGAGTGGGAAAATATCACTGAAACAATTAAAACTGGCAGCAAAAAAATAAGAGGGTTTTTTTTTCCTTCCCATACCTCCAGCATAGTTACATTTATAACTGAGTATGTGTCTCTTGTGGTCTCGATTACATCCTGTGTTTTTAGCTGGCAGCGTTTCCTCTGCAGAGGCCCTGTTCTGTATGCCAGCATACATTTCTGTGTATATTAAAAGAACAGAATCAAGATGAAATAGTAAATGAAACTATACCCCCCCACCCCCCAAAGTGAGGGTTTGATACTAATGTTTGGCACAAAATAAAAAGAGGTATATCTACCGTCATGTTTCTTTTTGTAAAAGCAGTAAGTCTGCTAGCTTTGTGTTGTCGAAGAAGATGGAGCAATTAGTTTGTCATCAAATGTGTTCCACAGACCTCTCCCATTCTTTAGTATTTAATATTTGAAGACTATATTTTTTCAGTAGTGTTTTCTGAAAATGGAGCTTGGCTCCAAGTCCTCACCTACAGAAACATCTCTTTTCAGTTTGCATTGAAGCATTTTTGGAACAGTGAGCTCTGCTAACAGCTGTATTCAATCTTGAGTAAAATCACTTCCTGAAAAATCTGAAATTGAACTTAATATACTTGGAATATATTACCATGGAATATAATACCATGGAGTTAGGGAACTTTGTGATTATGAAACGGAATCCTTTCACCCTGCTGAGGTAATTTCTTGTAAATTGTACACTATGGAAATCTTTAATCAATGTCAATGTTTTTAAAGCTAAAATTCATACGATTCAAATGTGCTTTTTATTTCCCCTCACTCAGAGAGTTTGGTGGGTTTTCCTGTTTTATGTTTTAAAAATAATTTTCTGCTGTGGTTGTGTGAGGTAGGAGAAGAGTTAGGGCACGTAGAATGGCAATGTTACCTGCCCTAAGTGTTTGGCACCATAAGTCAGGTCATGAAAATCATAAGACTGATCAAAAAAGAGAAAGCTACATCTGATTCTGTAAAAAGAAAAAATTACAAAATCAGACTGTTCTTCAGTTTAATACTGCAATGTTACACAGAAGAGATGGGAGATGTTTCATATTTAATGCATTTAAGATGAAATATGAGATTCTTTATATATTTATGCTGTGATTCAAAGGTGGAATCTGAGCTCACCTGCATATTGGTGAGCATCACTCTTGTGATATAGACTGAAACCATGGAATAATGCTCAGCTTGCAGCCAGACTTAGGCCCTTGAGACTGAACCCCACCTTTTGGAGACTGCACTTCTCAAGGCACAGGAACTTCAAGAAGCAAAACAGAGCCAAAAGCATCCATGAACTGAAGCAACATGTTAGAGTTGTCGACACAGGAGTATCATTCATGAGACTTCATGATCCAGGGCCTTAAAACAAGACCAAAAAGACAACTCACCAAACCCAAATTGCTCAATTGTTTTTAATTAGAGGAATGGAATGTTTGAATCCTTATAGGAGCTGAGTAGCTGAGTCTGTCATTGGGACACTCCAGGAAAGCCCTGCCCTAGCTGGTGCCTAGTTCTGTGGGTACCTAAGGACCAAAATATACTCTGCGTGTGTTTCTGCATTCAGTAGTTTGGAAACAGAATATAAGGGAAAATATTCAAATGTGTTTTTTTTATATTTGGGATGAATACCATAGCCACAGGCTAGAGAGTCTATTCCTCTTCTTCCTTACTAGCATTTTTGCATTGTTTTATATAAATCTGTGGCCATATTGATAGCAGAAATTGAGAGACATCCATTCCTGAGTGCTCCAGGCAGCAGGCACTAGAATGGGGTGTGAGTGCTGGCTCCGGGTTGTATTTGGGGCTGCTTTTTCCATGGGGTATTCCAAATGTTTGTTTCTTCTGCAGCTTCTCGCATGTATGGTTTTCTTCAGAAGCGTGTGTGGTTTCTCTTCCCTTTCCCTTTACTCATGGCATGAGTAACCTGAGGGCCTACCTTGGAGCAGGAAATTCCAGGAGGGGAAGGCCACCTCCTCTGGCTTACAATAGCCAAGTGACTGACAAACTGCCATTTAACTTCTCCTGCTGTCGTCTTTAAAGAGAAACCCTCCTGTCAGCAGAGATTTTTTGCTTTAAAATCAAATTTCACTTCCTGATTTACCAGGATACAACAGGAAAAAGAGTAGTTTACAAAATATTGTAAAATCTTATCTAGTGTGAACGTGGTGGGGTTCTGTTACTGCTTTATATGCTATTTTACATTATTGTTGGATTATCTGAATTCTTCTGTGAAAAATATAGGTATAAATTGCAATCCAAGTATTTGTACAAAAAATACCCATTGGAAGTTTTATTTTAATGCAAATAAAGATAATTGCTATCACCCCAACTGAGTTCAGTCATAGTGCTTAAGGAACCAGAGGCTGTTCCTTAGGGCTTTGGTTGCCTTATGGTTGGAACAGCATATTTGAGTTGGATTTCTTGTAAAATGTAGAATGCATTCTTATCTGCTGGGTGATAAAGACCTCTCAGGAACAGAATTATTTTTTTTCTTAGCATGGTTGCTCTTTATCCAAATTCATGTAAATAAAATTAAAATTTGGACCACCCCAACCATTCCTTTTCATTTTGCCGCCAACAAAAGAGCATTTTTTTCATTCCTTGTCCAAATTGTTAAGATGCCCCTGAGGACCTTTGTTTACAGTGTCTTCTCATTCTTTTTTTTCCTTGACATTCTCCCCTCCCTCCAGCAGTGAGATACTAATTAAAGAGAGGACACAGTGACCCTGGGTTGTTTAGAAGTCACAGGGGAGTGGTGGTGGCACAATGACAAAACCATCCCTGCAGGAAGTAATCAGGCTGGCGACCCAGCGCAATACTCACTTCCATCACCTGAAAAACCCCTTCAATTTGGAGATCCATCCCAGAAGCAGATTTATTTTCCCTTTAATAAAGTATCTTCATTACAAACAAAGCCTCCATAACTCTGCGTGTCAGTCTGTTTAACAGGGTTATTATACAAGTACTGGTTTTCTTAAACAATTACTGAAAAATATTTCTCTTAACAGAGTTTGTATAGTAAAAGCAGTATTAAGAATAGCATGTTAGAATGCACCATCACATTTATGTTTAATTTCAAGGAAAAAGCAGTTGGTTATCTTTATATCACCCAGCAGGATTATGGTCTTATCTAGTATATAAGAATTTTGCAATTTTATGACGGCTATTATTACTTAATTACTAGCCCATCAAGACTTGCGGTGTTTTATGAGCACCTAGCACCAGAGAAATCCAGGATTCATTCCCCACTGGGTTTTGTAAACTGGACCAAAAAGTCACTTTGGATTGACACCTGTGAAAACAAGATTTTTGTTTATCCAGAACACTCAGCCACAGGGCATTTCCAGTGTAAGGTGAAGGCTGGGCCCTGCAGCGTGTGCTGGGGCACTGCCTGCGTGCAGAGCTCTGCTGGAATGTTAGTGCAGTCAGAGAAACCAGCAGGCTCTAGGCCTCAGTCGTCAGCGTTATCTGTACTCTCTTATCTTGTACCGTAAAAGAATCCAGCTGATTTCAGTAGCTCTCCACTTGGGCTGGCCTGCGCAAATCAGATTGCAGCATTGAAGTTAGCAACATGATACTCATCATTCCATTACATGGAGAAAAAATCCCACTGTCTGCGAGCTGGATCAGACTGCAGACAACATGCATTTTAAAATTCATAATTAAGGGATTTTTTGATTTTTATCCTTATGGATTTTTTTTTCCCAATTAAGAACAAAATTATCTAAGAGAAACGTTTAGAAGAGTCCTGTATGAGGCAGAGAAGAGTGTCTTATTCCATAGCCTGAACAGATCAGTGTCTTAAAAATAATCTTTTAACTGAGGTTTTGTCTGTTTGGTTTTTTAATTAAGTATTCTTGGAGGTATGGTGATACCTGGAATAATTCCAAGTTTTAGCGTGCCTGTTTCACTGACCATCAACCTCTGCAATAAGGTTTACACTTAACAATTAAATATTGTTTCTTTAGCCCAATTTAAAATTTTAAGGTAATCCAAGTATGGTAGACATGGATCCACTGGGTCAGTCAGTTCCACACATCTAACATGCCTTTCACTTTCGAATTAAGGGGTGTAAAAAATGTAAGGAAAAAAAAGAGAAAGGCAGTGTATTTACAATTATTTTGCAAAATCTTTGATTAGACCAGTCAAAACTATCCTGATCAAATATAAGGTTGTCTCTAAGAGTATCTGTATTCTAGATAGTAGGCACCAGAATTTTGATAGAATTTGTTCTGTAGACCCTTTCTTCCTTCTTACTTTTTAATGACCTATTGATGCCTCAAAAACTAAGGTGCTATCTGTTTAGATTGGCTTGTGGCCTTGCATCTTCAGGAAGGCACTATGCCCCAACACCTAAACCATCCTGGAAAACAGATTATGTCCCTCCCTGCAGTGACTCCGTGACCCTTTGCACCTACCCAGAGTGTGAGCTGGCTGTGTAACTAGAGATCCACAAAGTTATTACTGTGTCTGGGCAGCAGGAAAGAGCTGAGAGTATCAAATACTATCAAAACCTAACACTGTGACCAGATCAGTGCCTGGTGGGACTGTTTGGCTATGCAGAAGTGGCCCAGGTCAGGTAGGAGCATGCACCAGCTGCATTGCTGCTGCTGAGGCACAGTGTACAGTGCAGGGCTTACATTGTGGAGGCAGAGGGGTACCTGGAGCCTGCCTGGAGCTCCTCGCAGCTTCCTGCGCTGGTGCCCCGTTCGCTGAATGCCGGCAGTGTCACAGCACTGCAGCCAGGCGGTTTCTGGCACTGCTCAAGGAACACACTCAGTGTCGCTGATGCAGCAGGCACTGTCCTGAGTAGAGCAGCGGTGACCAGCATCCTCCCAGGTGTTGGCTTTTGGCTGTCTGGGCATTTGGACCATTTGTGGGAGGCAAAGACAGGTGTGAATGTGGTGACTGTCCACAGGAAAGAGCCTGCTTAAAATCAGAACATTGACCTTTCAGTTACCACTGGGGACTGCGAGGTTGGAGTAGAAGGGAGGCAAAAAGGGGCTATAAAATGGGTCCATTTGGGTAATCTTCTGTTTCAGAGCAGGACAGATGTTTGAGATGATGGTGAGGCACAGCTATTGCTGGACTAAAGTTGTCACCTTTCAAAAACTTGGGAAAAAGATGACATACAGTTTGTTTCTTAAGTAACCTTTACCAAGGACAGCCCATTTGTGCCAAGTTTTTGCTGCATTGTATCATGAAGCTCGTGCAGCTTTGATCCAGCACAGAGTTTACTTGAACTTCATTTAATATCTCAGGGAATTACAACATCATTGATTCCAACCAAAACGTGCCAGCCAGTGTTCTTGACATTGCTGTTGCTTATTGCACTGCCCATTTGACTGGATTGTTATTGTTCAGATTCCTTTCTGGTTTTGTAATGGCTGCATTTCACATTAAAGTTCAATGGTTTAATTAAGGAAATGACTGAATAGGAAGTTACTGTAACTATGATTTCAGCTGTTGAAGAAAGATTTGCCCTGCACGTGAGGAAAATTGTGAACCTAAGCTTTTTGTTAAATGTGCAACATCTCTGCATTGTTTTTTAAACCACTGATATTCAGATTAATAAATCACACCATTTTCCTTCTCTTTGTAGAGGTTTATTAGTTTGTTTCCAAGCACATAGTATACCACAGCGTCTTTCATTGAAGCATGGTTTTAAACAAGAGATTATTTTGTTTGCAAGTTTCTTTGTGATTTGAAGACAAAACTAAGGACATTCTCTGTTTGCAGATGTCTCTCAAAATGAGAACATTTTATATGCAGCTATGTAAACCCCCGAGTAACTGCTTGCTTTCAGTTTTGAGGCTGGTCAGGGCTCTGCAGTCAGACTTGATGTTGCTGTTCCCACAGCAGTTGGGTGGGATTTAGAAGTTCTGCCTCTTTTCCCCAGGTCTAGCCAATCCTATTGTGTCACAGTGGCTCTCTACATTAGAACATTTGGAAAACATATATATGAATATCTACAGATTTAAACTGTGTCAGTTTTCTTTTCCACTTCATAGCACACCCGCATAAAGCAGTTGATTCAGTCCTGCTAAGGAGTGTGGTAATGTCTGCTTTGAAGGGTGGAATAAGTGGCTGGCATGGATGTGTAGAGGGAATGCTATGGCAGGGAAAGACATCTCTTAAATCAGGTCTGCTACAAATGAAATCTCAGTGAAGAAAAGGAACTCACATCTGTTCAAGTAGTCCCAAGTCCCCATTCTGCCAAACGGTGTTTATTGGTTTGATCAGCTACCAAATAATTGCAGTGGTACAGTAAATAGTATTAAGCACTGTCTTCGGAAGCCTGGATTTTCTCAGCTTGAAGAGGCAGGGTTTCCTCTCCCCACCCCTGCTCCCCCCCTGTGTTTACTTTATAGTTTACAGTTCATGAAAGAAGCAAGAAGGAGGAGTAGTCCAGCACAAACTGAGATCTGTAGGTAGATACCATAAAATAATTTCCATTGTAAGGTGAGCTGCCTAGCAGGCAGTCGACAGTGCCAGTCAAGAAGTAGTTGGTGGTTAATGAGAGGCACGTTGCCTGGCTGGTTTAGCATTTTAACAAAGGAGTTCTAGCAAAGTTTTGATTCAACTTGAATTTTATCAGCCAAACATAATAGGAAATCAGTATTTAGACAATTCTAAGTATTTAAACCAACTGTAGTTGAGGAATCTGAAATATAGATTATAGGAGGATGTACTATTCTAAATGGCAATGTTATGGTAATACATTCTAGAATTAACCTTTTAGTTAATTTAAGACTGCCTTTTGTTTTGTTAAAAAATTAAAGGTCGTCTACAGTGGTGACATTTTAAAGACTTAACCTGATTTTTTTAGTGGAAATAAACAGATTTTTTCTCTATCCAGTGATGACATTAGTAAAAACTACAGCAAGGAAGCCCAACATGAGTTGTTATTTGTGATGCTGTTTAGGCTGATTTGTAGCCAGGTATTACATATTTTGATACAAAATATGTAATATTATTGTTTATTTTTTTAACAAAGATGAGCTTTTTTTTGCAGTTTAAGTCATTTTTATCTCAAAGACTCAGCTTCTCCTATTTTTCTTTTTCATTCTGTGAGAATGAAGAAAGAAAAATCTGATCAAATCTGCTGGTGAAACTAAGGCTTAGCCCACTGAATATAGTTACCAAGGGATTAATGCAGCTCTCTTGTCTTTTTTTCACTCTGGCTTAGATCCTACAAAATCATGTGCCTACATGATTTACACCCATGAACTGTCATATTGTATGTCGTCGCTAGGAAAAAAAGGTTTATTCTCTCTCAAGTTACCAAATACTGAATCAGATTTAAGAAAGTAAAAGACCTCATAGTGTCAGAAAAAGTTAGGGGTTAGTTATTGGTGGCAGGAGCAGTTGAAGTTAGTATTACAATATAAGGATTTTTCTTTACTCATACCTCCTGTCATTACACTTGTAGTTGATTTCAGAACCCTCCTTTTTCTCTGGGTAATGTCATTTCCATACATGCACGCACAGAAGTTAATGGTGTGCTTACCCAGTCTGAGGCGCTGTTGGGAACAGCCTTTCTACGGAATGAAGTAGCAACTTCAGTGGAAATATAATGAACAAGGGGATTAAAATGGAAGCATTTAGGCATATTTAGATTTTCAACTTTCATGTCTTTTAAGTGATGTCTGTAATTCTGATGAAAATTCTTCTTGAGTTGTGAAACAGTGGGCTCTACTCAGAAAACAATCTAAAATTCCTTGGATGCAAAATATATTTTTTCACTTAGTGCAGAATGTGATTTATATAACATCTCAGCTGACATGATCTGACATGTTTTTATGAATTCCTTTGCAAAGCAAAAGTGCCTCTAGTTGCAATTTATAGTAATGAGACTGTCTGCTGTAGAGTAACTGATTACAATGAAGGTATAAGAAGCAGGCATATTTGCCCTTCCAACTCATTACCCTTTCCTTGCTTCTTGAGTACCTAAGCCCGTGTTCTGGAGCAGTGGTATCTGTGGGTCTCCAAAAGCATTCTGTTTGTGCAAACACATTTTTGTGTGCTTCACCAAATATAGTCAGATGGTATTTTGGACTGGAGTTCAGCTAATTGGGTTAAATACTATATCTGACAAATAAATTTAAAAAATACAACAAAGCTCCATCTGTAAACAAATTATGTAAACATATATTTACATGAGAACTTCTCAATGATCTTTAGAATAGTGAATGGTAAATTGCATCTTAGGGTCAAAAGCAATATTATGATAGTGCCCAGTTGTCTTCATTATGTACTTATGGTTTATATTAGGAGACAAATGGACCAGGTCCTGAAGTGGGCAGTTGTTTAATTGTGGTTTTGATGGATAAACAGCAAAAGCCTGATGTGTATGCATGGACATATATTCACAGATTCATGTTAAAATGCTATTGAGAAAATTATCCAAATTTAAGTCCTGCTAGAGGAAGATTGTCTTATTTCCTCCTAGTAAGTACTCATAGAAAGTTCCTGTAGCCATTTGCTGAAGAATTTTTTTGTCTTAGAGCCCCTTTCAGCAAACACAGCTGGGAGTTTTGCTCTTCTGAGAAATGAGTGTAGCAAGCTGTACTTGCAAGCATGGAAACATTGTGAAGATCTGGCCCCTAGGGAGCTTAGTGCAAAATTCTTTTTGAACATCCCAGAATGGAGAAAATCCTGACTATGCAGAGCTTCTGACTATCTTCCACTATTGCAGCAGAAACTGCAATAGAGGAAGATAGGGGGAGGAGTTGCCAAGGCAGTGAAGAACTTCAAAGAACACTGGAACTAGGGGCGAAAGTTCAGCCTGATTCTTGGCTTATCTGAACTCGCTCACCCACCTCTCTTGCAGCGCATCTGCATAACATGTCTAGGTCTGGTTGTTGCAATAACTTCACTTTTCTGGAATATGACTGGAAATGTATTGTTAAAAAATTCGTTGTCGTTTGGTTGAAAATGTTTTGAGTAAAATTCCATGAGGGAGGCCTAGACTGAGCGAAGCCACCCAGCCTGCTCCCAGGAGGGACACACACCTTCCCAGCTTGCCTTCCCCCAGCTGTGTGCTCCTGCCACATAACTTGTGAGGGTCTTGTTAGACACCTCAGTGACCCAACTCAACTCCCTGCCATGGCAGAAAGAAAAGCTGCAGGGTTAGTAACTTCAATCAGTAAGCAAAAGGAAGAGTGGATTAAGCAAAGGGCTCATAACCATGAAGGCAGAGCAGGAAGGGGGAAGGAATAGAAGCTTTCTTCCTTTTCAGCATCTCTGAGCATTAAATATATTGAGGAATAAACTCAGTAAATCACAAAAGCACAGTGTAAGTGCTTTCATCCTGGGTGAAATCTGGGACTTGCTGGTAAAACTATTGATCAGACCAGGATTTCATTTCAGGTTTTATCTTTGATTTATGTGCATTGATATTCGTGAGCAGACCTTTGAAATATGGTTGTGCAGTATCTGATAAATACTTTGAATCCAACTCAAGAGAATGTGTTGAAAACAACTCTAAGAATCTATTTGCCTAAATAAATGTAAAACTTAATTATGATGCAATAAAATATTTTCCCACCATGATTTGTGCTGCTGCCAGCCCATGACACTTAGTATGGAACATTAGTAAATAAGTCTGTGAGTTACTCCCTGAAATAAATTGTCCTAGCCATCTTGATTAATTTACTGATTACTGAACATAAATATTCAGATCATATCTGAATTTAAATTACAGAAACTCAAATGCTGACGGTGAAGACACAGACTTGGGGTAGCAATGCAGTTGGTTGCTAGTTTAGCTCAGAGCAGAAGTGGCAGAAACCCCCCGTTTGCAGCTGATGGATAGATGTTGTGTCAGAAGATGGCTTTGGTGTTCAGCTCCTGTTTTTCACCTGTCTATGTTGCATCAGCCACACCCTACACCTTCAGGATCCTATAGCCCTTAGGGGAAGGGCTGCATCAGCAGGAGCTGCACCCTTCTTTCACCTCTGAGGGTGAGCTCTGCAGGTTACTGGGCCATGGGGAACCTTCCAATGCCAATGCTGAGTGCCTTGATGGTGGAGGTCTTTCATTGCCATGACCATGAGCCAGATGACCTTTATGAGCACTGAATTTACATGGGAGGAAGAATTTTCTTGTTCTGAAGATGTATCTGTTGATAATTTTATTCTGTACTATATTCTGTGCTATGTTGTGGAGGTGCTGCAGATGTATCAGGTACACAATTTCAAAATTCAGAGGGGTAGAGCATGTACTTTTAGAGGAAAAATACAATTTACAGTTTCTTTGGCAGACCGAAATACATAATGCCTCTCAGAAATGTAAGCTATTCCAGGTACTTCAGGAACTATTCTATCAAGTTTTATGTGGATATTTTTATTTTAAAGATATTGAAAATGAGATAAGATTAAGGCTTATTATTGAACGTTTGCTTAACTTCTGACACATGACTTTGTTTCTTCACTTTGTACTCTAAATTAGGTCATTAAAATCAGATTGTGCATTATAAACAAACATCTTTGTGTTTATAGGTGATTATAAAACAAACACAGAGGGTAAAGGCTGTAATTTTGAAACAGATAAAATTTATATGCCCCTTTGAAATCTATATGTAAATTAGTTTCTCATACTCCAGCCGAGATCACATAAATGGACCCCAGAGAGCTGGTACAGTGTTGATGGTATACTCAGGGGAGGTGGAGCACTGTAAAGACATTTGCAGGTCAGAAATGAGGTTAATTGACAGGGAAGTGTGTGAGGACAGGAAAAATTTGCACAGTGCTTGTCAGTGGGTAGAGCTGTCAGTTCTTCACTTGGCTACTAGCATTTGTCGAACAAACACGACAGGACTTCCTTTCAGGGGAACGAGAAAAAAACCAAGAAGAGTCATCTTAGGACAACAACTTTGGAAAGAGTGGTGTTTTGTGGTTTTGTTCCAAGGTACCCACATGTATGCACCTACTGTACGCAGTCCCCAGGCTGGCTTGTCGCTGCTGCCAGTGAGCCTGCTGCCTGCAGCAGAGCTTTGCAGAACAGGACCTGCTCTGGCTTTTGCTTGGGTATTCTTCAAGCCCATGCTTGAGTGTACCAGCCTGATTTTGCACTAGTGATGACAACTCCATCTTTTTGATGTGTCATATCATACATGACTTTCTCTGTCCTCTTCCTTTTTTTCCATGCGTGTTATGATTCCTGCCTGCTCCTCATTGCCTTAGTACCAAATTTGCTTACAATGCAAATATTGCCTGTTTCATTCATGGATTCAAAATGTATGTCCCTTTTTACAGACGTGCAAAGACCAGGCAAGAGGCTGATTTTTTTTTTTTCTCTATCGCAGCAGTGCACTGATAAATCTGAAGCTATTTCTTGGCCTTAGATACCAAAAAAACAACACACAAAGGAAGAAAATTATGCCTGGCCGATTTGTGGTCACACTTCCCACTCTAACCATTGTGCAGTGATTTATCTTCTCATTGTCATTAACTGTTCTCAATCTTTAAACATATTTTAATTCTAGGAGTCTTTTAATTTCTTTCTTATTTCTAAAATTCTCATGAAATAGTAACCATTCAAGCCTGGTGAATAATGATGAATAATGTCATCCAAGAAAACCCAGCACACCAAAATTGAACATACTGTGGCTAGAAAGAGCATTTTTTCTGGTTAAAAAATGGAATATATGACCCTGGTTTAGAACCTCACAAAGTGAAGTTTAAGAAAAGATGTTTGTGTATTCCCAGATTTAGCTTCTTTTATTAATATCTGTATTAAAATGTAAATATGTAAATATATAAAAATCAAATAGCTGCATGGAGTCATTGTTTCCTAGAAAATACGTAGCAAATATTTTTGCTTTCTTCTTCTATTGTTCCATAAATTTATTCTGCACAAAATGTAAAAACGCACAGTCAAAAAAGCATGTCAAAACAGTAAGCTATTCTTAGTAGTCTCTGTTAAAAAATAAATATTATTCAATATAATGTTGATGAACTTTCTACATAGTTAATAACAAAGCAGAAAAAGCAATATGCTTTGTCATTTTGGACAGACTTTATTATTTTATTCTATAATATATTCGGCAGCTGTTTACACACTTTGACTGCTTTATAGTTTCAAACAAGTGTCTGGCAACATTATCAGGCTCATGGCAGAAAAGAGATCTTTAAAAGTCATTTCAGTTCATTCCACAAATGAGGATTGGATTTTGTCTTGTGTTTTCATTACTGATTTTGAGCAGCCTCCTTAAATTTCTCTTACATAGTAATCCTTTACAGTAATTATGTCTCATACTTGTGCTTCCCAGAATATACAGGGTATATTTAGGAAGAGTATTTGTTTGACAGTGGAAATGTGTCTATAAAGAAGTATCGTGTCATGTCTTTCAAATAATAAATAGTGTGTTCCATAATATAAAATGCTGGCATGGCATTAGCAGGAGATTTTGTTGCTCACTATGTTCATATTCTTAATACCAGTCATCAGTGAAGGAATGGCAACAATTATGTATAATTGTGCAATTTATATTAAGTGTCTTTCCAAGAACATTTAAGGAAGCATGGAAGGAATGAACAGCAAGCCAAAATGGATAGGAGTCAAAGCATGTCACTGGAGGTACAACCCCAGTGGCTACAGCAGATGCATTCTGTGAGCACTGCAGGGAGCACAGGACTGCTCTTTTTTCAGAGAGAGCTGTTGGATTTAAGGGAAAAACCTCCGCAGTATAGGTGATGGGAAAATCAGAGACAGGTTGGAGGACTCCCAGAGAGAATGAGCTGATGTGTTCAGATAAAAAAAATGTTAACAGTGATTGTGCACACATATTTTATAATGAGTGATAATATGAATATATTTTTTTGTATTCTAGTGTAGAGAATAAGTAATTTGGTACTTTGGTACCAGTATTTGAAATGGTACAGCTGGAAAAGATTATTTGTTTTCCCTTTTCAGATCATCATGGAGATTTTTTTCTTATTGTTGAATATATTCATGTTAGTATTTTGAAGACTGCATTCTTAAACAACAGCTTCTCGTTGTGTATGCAATACCTCACTCTTAGCAGATAATATACTTCTGCAGAAGTCATTGTTTCATAATAATTTTAGTTTTCTAATGAAAAAGAAAATTTACAGAAGATTTTGTATATGAAGTATTTGGCATGTTAAAAACATTACTATGTCCCATTTCTACTGACCTCTCCTCATCCTCACTTAGCTAGATACAGATTTCTTTCATTACCTGCATACTGGGAATACTTAAATAAAAACAATTAATTATGAGATAACTTATCTCTGAAGGAGCTTCCCATGTAATGGAGTTTACTCTGTTCCTTTGGTTGTTAGAAATTCTTTTCATGCTTTCAGTTCTAATAGATGAATTAAAGCCAAAAATTAAAAATCTGCTTCTATATGATACTCAGCTTCACGTATCCTTTTATTAACACTTTATAGGAGATGCTTAATATCTCTCAAAGTTCAGCCCTGCATTCTGTTTCCTTGGCTTGCATAGAGTATTTAAAAGTATTTTTGCATCGTTGTGCCTCAGCTTCCTGCCTACTCTAGTTTTTATCTTTCTCTGTATGACCAGGTGTGATGAGAGGATGGATGCTCAGGGAACTGAGCATTGTGGCTCCTCAGTACCCTTAAGGTGGGGAAATGAGGTGCCCACAGTCATTTTTGCACTTGTGGGTCTTCAGAAGGCCCTGAAGTGGTCAGGAGAGCACAGTTGTAAGGAAATTCAGGACATCCAGTCTGGACTCACAGGGGTTTGCAATAGACTGTAAGTTTCCCATTTAAAGCAGATCCAGGGCTGAGAGACCATCTGCCCTGCAGAGGCCCTGAATGCCCTAAGGGAAAATAGCTACTTTGGTTGAATTTTGAGATAACTAAGGGAAGCCATGAATTTGATTTAGAACAGAAATTGTAAAGTAGCAGCTTAAATGTGTAGAACTGTTTTTAAAATAATGGCTTAGTTTTGCCAGTCTACTGTTTGTTAAGATTGATAAGCATTACTGGAAAGATTCTTGAGTGCTTTCAGTTGTCTTCAGATTTCCAGACAATTCTTTCTTTCTGTATTTATAACCATCTCTCTGCAAACCTACAAGCAAACTAACAAAACAGAACGTGTAAATTGCTACATTGTATTTCCAAAATGCACCAGAGCTGCTCGTAAGTTTGCCTTTTTTTTCCTGAATAAGCAACTCTGTGTAATTTAAAGAAGCTCTGAATGATTTATAGAGGAGGCACTCTTAGACCCTGTGGTCACCTTTTTCCCTCAGGATCAAAAGGAATTGCTCATTTATAACTGCAAGCAGCAATATGCCTGTCTACCTGCAAGTCTGTTCACACCTGTTGTATGCAGTTAATAACGAAGTCCTTGAAAATATGATTTTTATGATCATATTTGCATACATATTACAGATTAGGCATCTCAGTTTTGGCATTGCTAAGTCAGTAAGACTGAGTCTGTTCTTTGCAAACAAGGCATGCTTCTTGCATCTCAGAAAATATGTAGGAAAACTGTTGTCAGTACTTGAACTGATATATCACTGCACAAGTACTGGAAAGTCCAGGCACTTATCTTGAGCTTTATAAACATAATCTCAAGTACAGGGTTTTACAGAGAAATAATTTTGCCTATGTTTGGGAGAAAGAGCAAAGCAGCTTTTTCATATGAGCATAGCTTGAGATTGGAAGGGACCTCAGGGGATCTCTAGTCCAGCCTCCAGCCCAAAGCAGCATCAGCAAAATGATCAGATCAGGTTGCTTTGGGCTATATGCATTCTGGTCTTGGAAATGCTCAAGAATGGAGAGTGCACAGCCTCTCAGAGCAATGTCTGGCTGTCATGATGTCCAGTCAGAAACCTGATTGTTTCAATTTAGCTCTGTTGGCCCTTTCTCTCCAGACTCACTGCTGTAAGGAGTCTGGCTCTGTGTTCTTGATAACATTGTCAAATCTATTGGAAGGCAGCTATTTCCGTGTTTGAGACAAAAATGGAGACAGATTACTCAAGCCTTTTAAAAAGAACAGATAATGTTGATAGGCACATTAGCACTTAGGAAATTATATCAAGTTTTCTTCCCAGAAAATTCTGTAATGAGTTTTTCCTTAACAAAAATAAATAATCAGATACTGTTAGATTGTGATCTAGTAGACATTTACAGGATTATATTTGTTGCTATGTGTTTTCCTAATATGTTAGGAAAGAGAGTACTGGTAACTGAGAGAAATGGGCCACATACTGAATCTAAGAGAGGGAAATCGTGTCCAAATCACAGGAAGCCTTGGGACGTGCAACTGCAGAGAGAGCAAGACGGCAGCGTTTCAGATACTGCTTTGGAATATTCTTGAGAGCCTTCTCTGGTATGACAGTGACTGAGACCCAGTCGAGCATATAGTGTTTACATCCCTCCAGCCTCTTCCCTGGGGGGTGGGGCAGGAAGAGGAGAGGGAAGGAAGCAAGGGATGATTGATGGCTTTTGAAAAGCTTTTCCCTGCGAGGGGAAGGTGTGGTCACTATACACATCTCCAGCTAACAAAGCCCTCCCGTAGGTGGAGCAGACTTAAGCTTTGTCACCCCTTTGGGATGACTACAACACTGTCCAGAAAATATTTTTCTTGTTTTTCAGTTGGGAATAGAGATCTGAGCAGGAGAAGTAGCCTGTCACTGTTCCAGTTCGTACTGCTTTAAGATAGTTCTCCAGCACTGAGTCTGATCGTGGCATCTGTGACCAAGGGGCTGAAATAAGTCAGATTGGAGCACAGATCGACTGCTGTGTGTGGTTCATCTCAGGAAGGCATGAGCACACAGCTACATTTCTGTCAAATTAAGCCACAGGTACATGAACGTATTAAGCCAATATAATCCGGTACTGCTGCCAAAACAAGCACTTATATCCACTCTCATGCCCCTGCCTATTTTTGCTCACTGCTACCTCCTCCATTACAGTGGCACAAGCAGCAGCACAGCCACATGCTGAACCCAACAAAGGAAATGATCTGGAAAAAAATTAACCCAACCAGAGGGGGAAAAAAAAAAAAATGGTTTCACCCAGAATCAGTTGCTAAACTGTTGCTTTTTCAGCACTGATGCCAGCTGATGTTGTGAAGCAGGCATGAGGCCTTAACCAGACCAGGGAGTGTGAATTTATCCTAGCATTAAGTCTCTGTGTTAGCTTTATGCTAGCAGTGGGAATACGAGTGTTCCGTGATCCAACATGAAGTTAGGGTAGTACAGACAGACGATACCTGACCTGACATAAAGTCTACTGGTACAAACTTATTCCATCAAATATTTTCTAGTGCCAGTGATCACCGTGTGGCTGCAGTGCTTTTCATCCAGTACTACTAGACCTCAAACTTGTGTTATCAAATCAAGGCCAAATGGAATGAGATCCATTTTAGGACTTGAAAGAGGGAAAAAAAGAAAGTTATGCAGAATGTAGTTCTGCCAAGTGTTGATGCTTTCCTATCGTTTGCTGTATTCAAATGGGCTCTGATCTGTAGTAGCCATATATTAGGATATCAAAATACTTAGAGATTATTTCTAGGGAAGTCAGTAATTGAAGATTATATGTTTTTGTAAATACTAACATTTTCAGATGTTATTTGGCTTTTCAGTAATGAACTACCTGGCAATTTTCTGTTTCTTCTCAGCTGTTTCCTCTGGCCATGTTGGGGTGTATGGGATTGGGGCCACCGTATTGTCAGAAAGAGGAAGAGAAACCAAAAGGTGCCTGATGATGCATGTCCGTGACAGAAGTTCTTCAGTGTCACTGATCAGTCTGTGGCCTGACAGAGCTATAGCTCTGGACTTTCTTAGAAACTAGATTGTCAACATCAGTGAGTAATGTAAACGTAGTAATGTAAACAGTGCAGAGTACCAGGAGTGAAGTTGGGAACTCCTTGACTCCGTATGTCCCTGTCTTACAGCCTAAGAACTGTAACGTTTCCTAGGCCTAAATTTCGTGAAGAAACTTAAGACTTTCCCCTCGCTTCCCAAATGCTGCCTTGAGGCACTGGAGAGGGCTGTGACCGGATGTTCCTCCCCCCTCCCCATCCCTAGTCAAGAAAAACTTAGGAGAGTTGAAGGGCGCAGTGTTTATCGCCCCGGAGCGGTCAGCCCCGCAGTTGGGGGGTGCACCAAACGCGGCTGTCCCCGCTGCAGCCGGGGCGCCGCGGGATGTCCCGCTCCGGCCGCTCGGGGGTCGGGACCCCGCCGGGCGCGCCCCGCGGCGGAATGCGCGGCACGCGGGCCCG
>VXBC01002107.1:86273-217795 GCA_013399945.1 Ploceus nigricollis | reverse complement strand
CGGGTGCCGGCCCCGCCGGGCTCGGCAACAGGTTAGAAGGACCCGGTGTCGCAACAGCGAAACTTGGGGCTGGATGTTTTTCACTCGGCGTGAAATGAGCGAGGGGATCCGGGCGCATTTTTTCTTTCAAACAACCCTCCTGAAAACCTCCGCCGCCCTTCGGGTGCTCCCCAGCTCCCCCCGAGGGGGGCACAGAGGGACCCTGTGACATTTTATGGGCAGAGTGATCTCTCTGATAAGCTCGGAGGACTCGCATCTATGGAGCTGTACTGAAAGAGGTATTTCTTTGTTTGTTTGTTTAGTCGCTGGAAATAAAATATTTGAAATAGTTGCGTTACAACCTTGCTGGACCGTTTGTCTTTGGCTGCACTTTTTACGCACACAAGATGCAATGTTGGTATTAATCTTACATTATTTACTGCTTAGGGTATTAGTTTTCATTGACTCTTCGATTAAATTTAAAAAAGAAACAAAAAACCCTTACATTTTAAGTTAATGGGAAAGCGTGCTCTGTATGTGTGCCAGAGGGTAAATGGAGTAGAGGTCACTGACAAGCTGCCGGCTTGACAAAGCATGCCAAAAGTACTATGGCAGGCTTCTTTCCAGGTGAGAAAAAAATCCTTCCGTGTCTGCTGCACTTAGTAGCTGAAACGAGTAATTTGACAGGTTCAGTCAGCAATACTGGGGAAGTTCGTCCTATTTTGCTTGAGGTCAGAATGCGTTAAGGGTAGAAATAGGAAATCAGATATCACTGCTGCACACAGTGAAGGGTTTAATATAAATAATGAGGACATAGGCTTGGAAATTTTGAACTCTCGGTGCATTGTAGGGATGACACATGTGTGGCTAACCTGCATGACAGTGAAAGTTAGACTCATATTTTCTTGAAGCTTAAGTAAAAATTGCTATTTCCTTTCTCCTCCCTGTTATTTTATAGAAATATCTTTTTGATAAGAATCACTGGTGTGTTATCTCAGCAGTGCTCTGCAGATGCTGCCCAGCATGGAGTTATCTTTGCATCTTGTAGTCAAAGTGTTCAAGTCCATACATAACAAAACATGCTTATTGTGTGTGCTGGTTTTGGTTTGTTGTTAATAAATGTCCTGGATACGCCCATACTGATCATCTTGTCTGGTGTTCCTGCATACTTTATAAATGAAGCCAGTGCATCAGATACTATTTCGTGCTCTCCCTGAGAGGACCATTAATCAAGGAAGGCCCCTTGTGTGGCTGTGCAGTGTGTCGGGTGCGGGGCAGGGTGTGTTGGCAGGAGCTGAGGGCAGCGGGGCCAGGCCTCGTGCTGGCAGGGCTGTGTTTTATGTGCGGATGTGAGTTTGCCTGCTGGTCTGGAGCAGGCTGATAAGATGCTCTTCTTTTCACAGTGCACTCCTTAGATTCAAAGAGCTAAAAAGGCCGACTGAATCAGAAAAACAAACAGACCCTTTTTCCCCAATAGGCAGAGAAAGAAATGAATGCAGGGGTATTATGTGGGCTTAAGACCCTGGGTACCAAAGGTTTCTTTTGTTAGTGTGTAGCTATTCTCTGCTCAAACACTTCCTACATAAGGAGCCAGGGTCTGTGCTTTTCTCCAGTTAAGTCCATGGAAAACGCCTATTAGCTTCATTGATGTAGACTCACGTCGATACCGATTGGCTTTCTGATTTCCCTTTCACTCTGACTTCAGCTGCAGGGGTGAGCTGATGTCAAACAGTGCTGAAGAGCACTGCAAGCCTAATTTTTCAACCCTTGATAATTAAGAAAAGTTGAGATTAAGTCCCTGTATGCTCTGTGTAACCCATATTCAGACAATTGCATTGTAGTTGAGCTTTAGGCTGAGACACTAGGTACTGTTAGTGTAGGAAAAGTTGTCAACCAATGTCTCTAAATAGAGTAACTGGATTTCCTGTGCTAACAGTGTGTGAAGCTGAAACAATTTAAGGTAACTTATAAGAGAAATTAAAATATTTTGAGCAGCTTGTATGTCTCTGTTGGTATTTTAATACATATCAGAATAATAAATGAATACTTAATGTTTAGTACTATCCTGTTTCATTTTTAAGAGTCTATAGCAGATTCAGTTGAAAAAATGAGTGATTCACTGATAAAAGGCAAGGTGACACTAACCTGATTTATTTTTAAGACATTGTAATATAATTTCTTGTAATATAACGTGGATTTCTACCTTAATTTAAAACTTTGACAAAATGCTATATAGGTAGAGTAGGTTTAGATCTTTACGCATACTCTCTTTTTGTTTTCTCAAATAACTATGTTTTGTTTTATAAACAAATCTGTGCCTATAATATTGTTTGTTACCTGTTGTATCTACACTGTGCATCTCTGGCATGCAGGAGCGAGTCAACATTCTCTATTTCAGGTCAGATTTGACTGGCCTGATCATCTTCTCTCTTCTGGAGTACTTGTAAGAATACTAAAATTTGGTCTCTGCTCAAAAGGATTTCCTGCGTTATGGACAGACAGGAATATTAAAAATACTCTTACCAGGCTTAAAATTGAGACGTTGCTTAGATGAGTGACAGCTCGTCTGAGAACTAATTTGAAATGCAGATGTAGGTCTTGTTTAAGAATGAAAACCACAAAATATCTGCAATAATAACCTATCACAACACTCATAGCCATACATCCTGTCTGAAAAAAGTGTAAGCTAAGACTTTTGCTATCAAGGTTATTTGAGGTATTGTAAAGAATGCACGTGTGTGCATCCATAATGAAAAGGAAACAAAATTACATACAATACACTGCTTAATACAGGCTTTTTTAGCTCTTGGTTTGTTGAGAACAAGATGATTCTCTGTCCCTCCTCCCACTTTTGTCATTCTCATGTAAATCGGGAGGCGCTCCTCTGAAGTAAATATTTCTACACTCTGTAAAATTATCGTAAATGGAAAATTAGGCTTTCTTCTGCCATCTGCTCCTTGAATCTACAGAGCTACTCCAGCTATTTGATTAGGGATTTTAAATCGCTTTGTGCAGGGAGGTTCCTCTGCTCTCAGGTTTCTCGAAGAGGAAGCCAGAAGCAGCTCTGGAGGCCTGGGAAGGAGGCGGGTGCAGGGTCCTACTAGCGCAGCCTGGGTGCTCAGCCCAGTGTCTGTGCCTTTTAACAGCTTTGCCCAGTAAGGGTGATTCTTGTTACATTTTGATGAGTGTAATGTTTGTCTTGCCAGCATGAGGAGATTTACATAGTTTGCTGCTTTTGAGAAGATTAACTGGGTGTAGCTGCACGTGAGGAATTTAACATTGATTTGAGGTTTGGCCTGTGTATGGAGGGACAGACAAAGCTTTTGATCAATCTTTTCATGTAGCTCTGTTAATATCAAGTGTTGTGTCACAGGTTAGGTTTTCTAAAAGTTGAAGGTTATGGTGGGTTTCTAATGACAGTTAAATGGAGAAAGCTTTTGCCAATCTCAGGGTAAAAGTGTAGATTAGCCTTTCACTCTATCTATAGGTTTAACTTATCAAGAAGCTACACCTGTAATTCTACTTTACGATTTCCCAGTTGGCGCTGTGTGTGGTGCCTGTGTGTGTGAGAAGGAACCTCATTAAACTTACAAGACTTGGGCATGGTCATAACTCAAAGCATGCAGCTCCATGGAGCAGTCTCTGCCCAGAGGGATTTGACACAACACCTCCTGTGTGTATGGATGGTGCTGCGGCGCGGGGGGGAGGTTGAGGTGCCTAAGATTGAGCAGATATCTGTGGTTACAGAAATAAATGGGATAGTTTCTTTTTGTTTCTTTCTCTCAGCACTATAAAAATTGTAATTTTGTATCGCTGGCTTGAGGTGACAGACTCTATTTCCCTTTACATTGTATACAATGTTAAAGGATCTACCTGGGTTTCGCAGAACTGAACTCCTACATTAAGTACCAGCTACTTTAATTTTTTAAGTGCATCTATAAGTTTGTTTGTGAAATTCTGCTTTATTCTCAAGGGAGCAAAACTACTCAGTCAGTAGGTTTCTATACTTGTACCAAAACGTGAATGAAAGAAATAAAAGGAAACACCTTATCTTGTTCAGGCATGATGTTATAGATTATAATAAGTGATATAATTATCTTATCTGTATTTGGCAATTTGAAGTTTTTGTTTAGTATTTCTAACAGTGGGAACAATATATTTTTTGTCTCTTTGGAAGTGTTATTGTTTAAAGTATATGTCTTTGCCATTTAGTTTCACATGGAAAGGAAGATACAAGTCTGTGTCTTGAACATCTGCTGTTTTGTTTTGGGTTCATTTTTTTCCCCCTGAAACTTCCAACTGTTAAAAAATTGCTTGAGTTAACACATTTCAGAAGAATTAGATCCTTTAAACTGTAACTGCTGGCAGGGAGGAGAGGGGAAGGAAGGAAGGGAGTGGAAAATCCTTTCCTGCAAGCTTGAGATGGCTCCTAAAACATCCGCACAGTGCTGCAACCAAGTAAATAAAAATATTGATCATTCAACTTTATAACCGTTTTGGTAAGCATTTTTTCCCCCCTTTTAAATTTGTGGTTGAAATTGACCTTTGTTTGTTGCACGAGGTGGTGTATAACAAAAGAAGTCAATGGAGACTAGGAACCTCTAGTGGATTTCCCTCATGGATCTGTTTCCAACTTCTTATAAATGTTTTTCTCCTTTTCTACAGCCAGATGTTTTAAAACATCTTACTTGGGGGGCAGTGTGAAGGTTTATAAATCTGTAATCCTAATGAAGATGGAGATGTTTTGATCTTGGAAGAAGTGTTGATCAGAAGTATTTAAAAAAGCCAACAGAAGCACATTTGAAAGTTCTTGAGCCTTGTTGAAGTAATTGTGAGTTATTTTGCATATGTTTCAGAATTGCAGTGTACTGTGGTAATTATAACAGCCCTGCAGAAGCCACTTTATTTGTAGCTTCCTGATGCAACAGGAAAGGGAAGGGATGAGTTAGAAATAGAGGAGAAACGAGGAGGGGAACCATGGATTAGATAAGCACAAGCCTCCTAACCCAGCAACTTAGGAAACATACACACAACAAAAAAATCATGTGCTGTAAGGGCTGGTTACTGTGATTAGCACAGCTTTAGCTGTTTCCCTCAAGAGACTGCAGTTAAGGCAGTGTAGCTGCAGCTGTGTATTGACTCACAAAGTAGTTTTAAACTGCAGTTGAAGTAATTGAATGCTGGTGAGAGATTGCTTTAAACAAATTCAAGATTACCTAGGTTTGTGTCAGTTTGAGTTAGTTTATTTTTAGGAATTTAAGTTTAGTAACTTATATTACTGTTTATGTAAATTGATTTTTAACAGTAAAACTCTATATCAGTTTTAAGACTTAACCTGTGCACTAAGATGCGTTGGCTTAAAAATATCTAGAAAATATTTTGAAGTTTTAGAAGCTCTTCAAGACAAAAATATAGTTGCAACATTTCAAAAATGTCTTTTTTGGAATTTGTGATGTAGCGTAAGGATATATCAGCTCTAGGGTCTATTGCAAAATAATAGCTGACAACTACAGAAATGTATAAATATATAATAATATTATTTATAATAATACCTTTTTGTTCATATGTCCTCATAAAAACCATGCTGTACGCTTAACTGTAGTTGCTTAGGAAATCAGTCATGTGTGCCTTATTTGTTTAAAGTATTCTGCTCTAGAAAAATAGTGTGTCAAATAGAGTGGGTATTTAGAATTTACTTGTTTGATAGAATTGTAGAACTTTGTGAGGTTGCAGTAGAAACAAGCAACACATTGTTCTGGGGAGCCTCATTTTCCTTTGTTGAAGAACAGCAGAAACACGAGGGCAGGGCATCAAGCTTAGTCTAGCCTGATGCTTACCTGCTTGTGAAATAAAATGCTTCTTTACTGCAACTAAATATATGTAACTTTATTTCACCATTGATTCTGTTTCTTTACAGTGTCTCTTATTGGCAATGGCACTTTCACACCTTATTGTGTGGGGTTTTTTTCTGCTTAGATGAGAAGGGGATTTATTTCTTTCCTTACCTTGTATTGTTTTCTCAGATCAGAATCTCCTCTACCATATGGTGCTTTGTTCAATAAAGTGGAAACATGAGTCCTTTGGTTAACTTCAGCTCATATATTCTGTCATTTGGGTACTACAGCATAACAATGTTAGAATTCAGTGCTTTAGGATATTCAAGGTATGTGTATGGCACTTCCATTTTTACTGTGCTTGAGCAGTGAAATCTAAGGATTCAGGTGGGAGTTTGGATGAGCGTTACAAGGGAGCTTTTCTCAGGATTGTTTGTCAGCACAGGGCACTTCTCATGCCTCTGGCCTTACTAGCTCCCAGGAAGGCTGCTGCAACTTGGTAAAGGATTATCCAGTTATCTTTGAAAATCTGAAGCAGTGTTCATAGATTCTTGGCTACTCTGAGGTGATTCACAATCCTGCTTTAAGTTTTACTTGACCCACAGAAACTTTATCAGGTTGTGCTTGTGCCACTGCAACAATCCAAAATCACTCCAAACACCAGGCAGGCAAGGGTAAAATCAAATGCAGATCCTTGTTAACAAGTCCACAAATAAAAATACAGAATTCTTAAAACAGAGAAATGAAAAAAACCCCAAACAACATAGTAGTACAGGAGCTGGAAGTTTCCTTTACCCTATATGCAGGCATGTGGTACACAGCCTCCAGTCTTCTCAGGAGACTGGTTATTGTCCAACCCTGTCACTTCAAGTTGTGTTTGGAGAAGAGACTCTGATTTAAGGCTCTGTATTTTATTTGTACTTAACCCACTTGAAGGGTAAGGGGTAGATAGTGCTTTTTATTTTGTAAGTTGGTGATGCCTCTTTCACCAGACCATAGGTTGTTTTTTCCTGCTTTGGAAGCAGTGATGTCTCCTGGGCATCCCCAGGTGAAATGCTGCCCAGGCTTTGGAGTGCTCTTCAGCTGAGCACTAAAGAGATGGTTGGTGTGTGGAAAGGAGATCCCATGTATGAAATGATGAAGGAATTTCAAGTCTTGTGGTGTTTTTCTTTCTGTTCTGCCTATGTGTACAATTTGCTAATAATGCTTTAAACAGTTGTGCAGCAGATATTTTGGTGGGCTACTATGGGAGTGGGGGAGACCCTGTCACTCCAGCTGCTGCAGGTGACTGGCAGGTGTGTGTCACCTGTGTGCCCACCTTTGAGCACGGCCATGGTGACCCATTTGGAACTGTTTGTATTGCCACATGCATGTGTGTTGTTCTGGCTTGGCTTAGCTAATTGCTTAGCCAAGGTTTTAAATAACCTATTACAACATGAAACTCTTTGAAGTATGTAGTGTAGAAGTAACATTCAGTACAAGTCTGTGTTAACTCGGCCCCCTGTGGCTGTGCTGTGGGAGAGGAGGGACATGGTGGGTGTGCCATGCCCTGGCCAGAGACTTACCTCCTGGGAGCCCAGGAAAGCAGCACCCACACTGGATAAACCTGGGCTTTGGCAGAGCCAGCACACAGTTCCATGGATTTCTGTCTGGTGTGAAAGCAACCACCAGCAGACAAGGTCCTTTGAAGTGTTTAGTGGTCTGTCTTCCAGATAAGTTCAAGAAGAGTTTAAAATTGTGGGTCTGAATTTTAAGACTCTTGCTTGTGCCAGTGCATATTTACATAGCCGGTGGTGCCACTGCATGGGGTGAGACTGCTGACATCAAAAAGTGCTTATTGAGACAGAGAACCAGACTACTTCTGAATTTCCCCTATGAGAAACCCGAGTTGAGTAGTTGGCATATCATGGGGTTAGTGTTAAACTCACATTCAGAACCAAATGGTATTTAAATTGCTTTAATATTATTCCACCCAATCTGTTTGGCTTGCATGTTCCTCATTATGGTAGTACTTGTGCTTATTTAAAAATACTTCTGTGTAACTTGGAAAAAAAGATTTGAGACAGGTATTAAATACAATTGCTTATCTACTAAGCTTTGAAACAGGGGCATTTTTTTGGCTTTTGTTTAGCATTCCAGGAGATATATTTCTGAATGCTACTTGTGAGAAATGCTTATCAAAACTGCGGTTTAAGAAAAGTGTTTCACTTAAACAAAAATATAAATTATAAGATTTCTTTATAGTCTTTGGGTATCAATGCCTCCAATGCATACATATACATGTAAATATTCCAGAATTAGGGACATTTTTTGAGATGAGAGAACCAGTTATATCCTGCAGTACTGAGGAGCTATAGAATACATTTGAAATCTTCAGTAATTTTAATAGTGAAGAATACTAAGATATAATTCAGTATATAGAATTTCAGCTGGTTAATACTAAGATATAATTCAGTATATAGAATTTCAGCTGGTTAAAGGTGCTGGTGATACCTGAGGCACAATATGGAACCAATAGAAGAATGCAAGGGCTTTTTATGTTTTTTTTTTTTAAGTGCTCTAAGAGCTGCCCCCATTCCCAGTTACAATATTCTACAATGCTGTGGATGCTAGTGCAAGATGAAAATGGTTAAGGAAGTCATTGTTTCAGCATTGGGTCGATATTTTAATTGCTGTAGTGACAAAAGCATGTTAACTTTGGAAGCAGACTTTGTCAGATTGCCAGCAGACATAATGTTCTTAGATCTCTCAGGTGTGGAGTGTCATGGTCTCAGAGTCACTAAGGGCTGCAGACTGGCATAGTCATTTGTAAAAGGCACTCTGGCTTTTCATGTAACTGTTCTTTATGTATTCTGGTAAGTTGTTGGGAATTCCCTGCTCTGAAGCTCCTGACAATTTGGTGCTTTCTGGTTTACAGTTTCTGTTGCCACTTTATTATTGTTTTAGTATTATTAAGGTATGGGTATTTCAGTATATTAGATGATGTAAAGAAACATCTAGCCTCTGTATCTTATCCTTCTGTCAAAAGACATTATTTTGGTGTGACACTTCTCTGTTGACCCTCTTTCAAAATGACTGAATCCATCTCCACCTTCTTCATTCCCTGAAATAAGTGCTGGGTTGTGTCATTGTCCTGGGTAATAGTAGAAGTCCCAGGTCAGCCACACCTATAAAGGTTATTCATAAGGATTAAGATGGTGACCTGAAGTTCAAAATGGTCCTGTCACTGATATTTTGGATAATCTTAACTAAATTGTTAAGGTTTGACTCTTCAAAAGGTACTTGTTAATATTAGTTTCCTACATCTCAGATTTTGCACAGAAATATACTAACACCTACAAGTGGTTCAAATACTACAGCAATTAGGACTAAATATCTTGAAAAAAATTATTTATATACACATGCACACATACCTACAGAGATGTATGTCTATGTTTGTCTGTCCCCTGAAGCTCAGGATAGAGCAGATTTTTTGGAATGATAGAACTGTGTTCAAATTCCACCTGTCACGTACTGTGTAAGTAGTTTCTTTATGGTCTATGAGAACATTAATCTGAACGCTATTATTGCTACTTCCAAATAATTAGCAATGGCAAACTTCATTTTGGCAAGAAACTGGACTGTTGAAACTATGTAGAACTCTAGTTTTTGAAAGGAGTAGAGGTTGGTTTACTGTTAGCAATAGGTAAGTTTATTTCTAAGCAGATGTTTGTTGGGCAGAAAGGCAGTCAACCATGAAAATATTACTGAGTACAGGAATAACTCCCTGAAGTTCAGTGGCTAAAATTTTACAGAAATTTAATCTACTTATCTTTAGTGGTTTTATGTCCTTATCTTTCCTATGAAATGAACGTCCTTAGGGTTTAGGGGTTTTTTCCTATTTTTTTCTTTTTTTTTCTTTTTTTTTTTTTTAACTGGGAAGTCCTTATTCCAGTATTCTGTTGTCCCATTTAAGTTTTGATATCAAATTAAATTGCATAAATTCAAAATTCAAATATTTGGGGGGATTTTTTTGTTTGTTTGTTTTTGGGTTTTTGTTGATGTTTTTTAAAGGAATTGCAATACACCATCATTCAATTTATGGTGACTTTTGTAGTGAGCCAATGCTGGTGTACAAGATTATTAATGTTAAATATCCAACTGTTGTGTAGATGGATAACCTGCAAAGGTAGAATTACTGCTAAGAAAAGTGCAGCTAAACATACTTATTGAAAATGTGATTCCTTGAAATTATCCACAGTATAAGACAAACCTGAAAGCAGTTGCTAAACACTGGGGTTTCCTCTGCAGTAAGCAGAGGAAAGTGATTAATTTGTCTTAAGAAGTTAGCCATTGGCTGGGCAGATTCCCTTTCACTGCTGTGTTTGAAGTTAATTTTCAATTCCAGATGTATTTAGTAGAAGTATTTTCCTTTATCTATAACTTTCCAGTGTGTTCAGAGGTATGATTCCTCAGCTGAATTCTTGTACCAAGAGTAAGAACACAACTATTAAAATTGTGGGTGGGTTGAGCTCTGTGTCCAAATGAACTAATTTATTCCTTACTAGTGTTTGTCATCTGTCCATACATAGCACCAGACATGGTTCAAGCTGTGTGTCCCTTCACCACCCAGAGGTGGAGGCTCTCTCCCACAGGTGCTGCAGCTGTTGTGCCAGCTGTGCTGATGCGTGTCCTGCTGGCTGCAGGGGCTTCTGAACCCTTGGGTGGCCGCTGTGAGTGCTCCTTGGATCATTTCTGCTTGTAGCTGTAGCCGCTCACACGCCTGAGTCAGACTGTTACCTGCACTGCCACAACCAGTTCTGCCTGGCAGTTGAATTTCTCATATATTATTAATGTTGTATTAGCAGTACGTCTGGAAGCTTTCCTAGGTGTTATCTAATTCTTGTGTTTTTAATTTCAGAACTGACAATGATTCATTGTGCAGTCAGACATTCCCCCAGCAGCTATTTGGATGCACCAAGGAATGGCATCCTGCATTTGTTTAGCATACAGCTGCTAAATCTTTGTAACTGATCTTCAGAACTAAGTTTCGGGATATAAAAGGGATTGTTCATTATCAGACACTGTGAAGTCACAAACATTTTAATTTTTGAATACATCGTATTGTGTGGCTTGACTTTCTGACATCTGAATGATATTCTTAACTACTTAAAATCACTTTTCTCTCAGAATTTAAAATCTGAGTTAAAAAGCTGCATGAGTTAGAACAGTAGTTTGCAAAAACTACTGTTTTGTCTCTTGGTTCAAAGTTTTGTCTCTTGGTTCAAATCAAGAGGGAAATTTTAAATTTGAAGGCAGTATGTGAGAAAAATTGGTGCGGGCTCTGGAAGTGACTTAGAACAACTCTTCTGTTTGTATGATTCAATATAAATTACAGCTATCAAGAAGAACAGAAAATTATAAGTAAAGTAATATAGCATGGGGGTTTTTTGAATTGCATGCACAAGAATTTTGGAGAAGATTGTAATTTGTAAAACGTCAGCAGTCAGAAAGTATTGGATCTAATAAGTGATAAACATCTACTGAAACATCATCCTTTAAAGAATGAGAAAAGACTGATTTGGGTTTGTTTCAGATATGGCTGTAAGGAAAATCTGACCCTAAGGCCAGAGCAGCATTGCTACCTGTGGTATGTACAGAGGATTTCACTTACTTTTAGCAGACCAGTTTGTGCATGCTGCTTGTTGCCTTACTTGTAAGACTCAGTTAGCCAGAGGTAGTTTGCTGCAGTTGTGTTACTTTGTGTATGAAAAACCAACATTGGTTTAGTTCCGGTTTGTTTGACAGCCTAATGCTGTTTTGTTACCACTTTCATGAGACAGCACCATTGGTAAATGAAGCAGTCTGAACTTCCTTTTTTTTTAATAAGCAAGGGGGAGACACCAGGAGGAAGAGTAAGCAGCCACAGGGGCAAGGATGCTGCTTTTTGGAGTAATGCCACCCTATACTATTCCTTGAACTGCCATCTTGGTCTGTGGCTCCACAATTGCCTCCATTGCGCTTGGATCTTTTCAGCCAAACTGAGGGAAAGGTTGACTTGAAAGCTGAGCTGCTAGCAAGACCAGCAAAGCCATCTTTGTTCTTTATTTGGTACTGCACCAAAGCCATTTTATCAGACCAACGGCTCTAACCACCCTTTTTTGACATCTCTGTACCACTCTTTTCACTATCTGCACATCCTAGATATCTCAAAAAGTGCTGTTTCTACTTGACAACTTTATCAGGAGTTGAATTTCCATGTTAACACATCCAATCAGTAATGTTTGAGAGATTTCAGCTTTCCATGCTGTTCTTAGTTGACCTGGTGCTACATTCAGGCCATCAAAGGTCAGTGCAAGCAAATAATTCCTAATGTGCAGCTAGGCATCTACTGGGGAGCTCCACCAGAAGTTACCTGCCCTTGGAAATCTTGCTCTTATTTTTGTGGATGAATCTTCAGATTTAATTCAAGGCCTACCTTTACAACTTTGAGAATTTCATCCTACTGAAGGAATACCATTTTCCTTATTTGTAAGGAGAAGCAGACTGCGATCTGTAGAAGTAGGCTCATGTGCTGGATTTTCCTATGCTGATTTTAGCAAACTCCTTGCTCCGTTTCGTCAAGTCCCCAGATTTGTTGTGTTCACAGTATTGTAGTGAATTGCCTTAATGTATGAAAGAGCTTCTTCTCATCTGTGCGCCCTTGATTGCTTACATTTAGGAAAATATTTCCATTTTTCATAACTTCACATAAAGAGCATTAGATTTACTAATTGGTTAGATTCTCTTACTACTGCTACTACCTCTAATTTGAATGTGTCATATTCCTGTTTTCTAGGGCTTAAAATTCAAAAGAGTTCACCCACAGATTGTCTTGAATGTTCAGCAACTTTGTGCTTTAAACAGGCCTAAAATCAGCTTCTTTAGGCCATGGATGCTCAAACTGGCTTTCATTAAACAACAGAATAGTTTTGCTAGAAATAGCCTGGATCTGTTGAGACTGATGCTGGGCAAATGCTAACAAGCCCTGCTTGATCCAAGTTGAATGGGATTAAATAGTATTTGTATTATACTAAGCATTGTGTTCTGGAGTATCCTAGTCCCTGTTCCCTGAAATGATGCTGGAAAAGTGATCGCTTCATTAAGCATTCTGGTAATGAAGCAAGTGATTTTTGTATTACTGTAACATCTAAAATTCTCCTTAAAAATGAAGCAATGCTCCTTTTTCACTCTTGTGCATAAGAATTGTCTGTTGAGAGAGAGAAAAATGTGTCAGGGGCCATAGCCACTGAGTACTGGGAGACAAAAAAGATGTACTGATGGGAAATGTGAGCAGAAAATGCTTCCCTCTGACTTCTAAGAAGCTAAACCAATCCTCACCAAGTAGGTTAGGATTTTGGAGTTGTCTAAAGACAAAAATTATTACTTTCTTGCCTTTTCCAGGATAAAATTGTCCAAATGTCAATATTTTCCTAGTATTCTTTGTAGTAGATGGTTTCAAGATAAAAGTTCATAAAGGCCTGCAGGAGAAAGAAAAATTAGGTGGTAATGTCTTAATCCATAGTGTTCAAACAGCCTGTAATTTAATTCAAGATTTGAATATATGGGATACACAGATCTAGAATAATGTACGTAAAACTGCTTTATGTGTGTATACTTGAACACACACCCTTTCAAGGGCAAAGGGTTAACAAATGAGAGAAACTGTGTGTGTTCCCTGCTGTTTGTCAAGCTGTGTTTTCTGCTGCTAGTGTTTCCTGATCAACTGGGAACGTCTTAAGTTGTCTGTACCATCTTAGCAGCATTTTCTGTAGTAATAGCAGCTGCAGGAAAGGTGGTGTTAGGTATCTGTCTGAACCATTCACTGGCTGGGTGAGCTGTTCTTGTTTCCATCTTTTTGGGCACAAGAGTTAAACATAGCTGCATTTGTCATGCTAAACTGATTGTAATTTCTCCTGTGGTGCCTGTTCATGGGTGTAAATCTCTATGTGCTACATAGGATAAAGTTGTACAGATTGTTCTAAGCATGATAGACCACTCCATTTTTCCTGAAGAGCACAGGGTATCCTTTGTGTGACTGTATTACATCAGACATGGAGAAAATGAACTTTTAATGCCAGCTATGCTGGATATGATGTAGTGAACGTTTGGCCAAAAATGTTGTATGTGGTGGGCTTTAGTTTGGTTCTCTAAAGGTGCAGGATCATCTCTGAGAAATGTCAAAAGTAGCATGGTGTCCACTGGCCCCAGAAATATGGAAACAGTTGTCCTCAGTGCTGCCTGTGCACAGATTTTTCTCAGCTCTTACTTTGAATCACTTTTGCTGGGCATAAGGCAAACTTAGAGCACTGCAGTGTTCATTGCCTTCCATGAGAGCACAAATTAGACCTTGTCTCTCCTGGAGGTGTCACTGTGCGTGTAACTGCACTGATACAGTTGAACTAATGAAAATCTTTGGTAAATCTGCTGCTGTCACACCCTCGCTGCAGGCGCTGCAGCCAGGTGCCTGTACCGAGGCCACACTCCCCTCCCAAATGGGAAACGATGCAGGAGGCAAACGTTTCAGAAGCAATGAAGTTAACTCCAGTTCTTTTCTAATGAGATTTGAGCTTCTACATTTCATTCTAGGAAACCATGTAGAGTGTTGGGAGTCATTTAGAAGACTTTGGGAATGTCATTTTCAGTCTCATACATGCTACACGCAGTCTCAGTACAATCCAAAGAAAATTGGTGTACGTGTTGTAGCATGCAGACCAAGCAGAGTTTGCTCCCTGGTGCTCTGTAGAAAAGCCCTATGTAGAGCAGTTTTGCCAACATTATACACTGCTGTCTTCTGGTTTGTCAGTTCTATGCAATGTTGAAATTTATAAAACTTGTGGACAGATTTTCATCTTGTGCAAATGAATGCAGAACCACTGGATGAGAGTGGAACCAGGCTGATTTGTGCAAGTGCTGAAAAGTGGCAACTCCTTACATAATGAGTCTGATGGTTTAAAAAGTTTCTACTGATCTTGCTCATGTTTTAGAACTGTATTGCTATTTTAATAATACCTAGCTACTTCTGTTCAGTTTGGTGGCTTTGCCATGGAGGAGAATCACATTTATGGAGGTATGGTCATTCTCCCATAGCAAACTACAAGTTCAGTGTTAGACNATATATATATATAATGTGTGTATACATACAACACTTGGAGCAACATAGCATCGTACATGGACTCCATGAATGTCAAAATACCATGACAAATTAGCACAAACTCCTAGCTGAAGTTTAGTTGATAGTCACTTCAACCTTTGCTGAAATAATTGTAAAAGTGTCTTGTGCTTCCCTTTTTCTTGGCTGTAAAAGGCAATGGGGTATGAAAGCCTGATGAATTTAACATTGTTAGTGTTTCTTGAATTTGGTACGTACTTTCCTGGTTATACCTGAGACGTGCTTTAATCCTTTACCAGCAATACTGTACATGCCCTTTTTCAGTGTGTTGATTATAATGACTTGTTATCTGCTGCATTTAATCATATGGCAGAATATAAAAACCATAAGGACACTTCTTGAAATTTCAGAAGTGAGGAGCAAAAAGATGAATGGAACTTTCAATCCAGCACAGGTCATGCTGACCTCAATTCTACGGCAAATACTTTGAAAGACTATGGAAATAATTGCAGTGGAGTAACCAGGAAGGATGGTGATGCTCTGAGTCTGCTTTCCTTTTCTTCAGCTCATGGAGGAGTCATTTATTCCCATGGAAAGTGATGCAATATGCTGTTCTCACTGATACTGGTTCAACTGTTGCTTGACATAGGCACATAGCAAGCTCCTGAGCAGCAGAATTGGACCTTCTTGGAGTCAAAATTACAGTAACCTTTGTGTTGCACTCAGGCAGTGTATCTACACCAGCTTGTTCTTTCCTGATTACATAAGTTAGGCCTGGAGACACTTAGAAGAGGAAAAACATTTCCAAAGTGAGTGGGAAGGATAAAATATCTAAAGTGATCTTTGAAGCATAAATTGTGCAGCTCAAAGAGCCTTTTCATGGGGGCATCCAGATTCAGTCTTGATGATGAAGTCTTATAAAAGTGGTCTTTTCTACCCTTTTTTTTCTGATGTGCCACCTTTCCAACAGCTAGAGGTGCTGGCTGTGGTGAAGAGCGTGTGGTCTCTCAGGGAGATAAAGATTTAGGAATGCAGAAGAAAGGGCCAGAGCCAGCTGCCTCATCTGCTCCATCGATGTTGTCAAAGGAAGCAGCAGGAATAGTCTGGGCCACCTATTAAATACTTGTGTAATGGCCTTACCAGGAAGAACATACATTCTCTTCTTTGGAATAGAACAGAGGGATTCACAGTAACAGTGCTGCTGCTACGCTGGGTGCAGTATGTTGCCCATAAGGAGTCAGCAATCATAGACAAAGGGATTTTGATAGGAATTGACTCCCTCATGCACGGTCGGACACAAGTTCTTTAATTTATTTAACTTGAATAAACAGAAAATGACATAGCGGATCCCATGTGAGCCAAAAGAGCCATCTGTGGTCTAACCCTGTGACAAACAGTATAGCAATAATTCCAATGCCACCAACAATGTGGAGTTTGCCAGAAAAGCAGATGCTTCTTTTGACATGCATCTTCAATGCGGTGCCATTCCTATCCAATAATTGCTGTCTTTGGAGGGAGGGTGGATAGGATAGCCAGATGAGCAGAATGGTGACATTGTAGTTTTTGGGGGAAAAGCCAACAGTTTGGAAAATAATAAAAAAGGACAAAGAAGCATAAAAATAATTTTTAAAAAGCTGCAAAATTCTCCTGTGTGCATCATGAAATCTGTGACACTTTTTAAGTAAGAGACAATACTTGCATGGATTTATCAGAAATCTAAAGTCTAATACAATATGGAAGAAAAATAAATAATACTTCAGAAACTTCTGTGCAGAGTTTTAAACTTTTTTAAAAAAAACTTTTCTTTCTCTATTATTTTAAAGAACTAAAGACTGGCCAAACATTCTTAACATACTTTTTTGTTTTTTTGCTGTACTGTCAGCTTTTGTAAAACAGATATTCAGACAGTTCTTGAATAAGCCAAGGTGTCTGTATATATACTTTGCTACTTTTTAACCAGTTTTATGAGAGATACAGATTTAGCAGGATTAACCTCCAAAATACAGTGATGGATGCCGTCCCTAATAGTTAAGAGATGATATATTTACTGCTTTATGAAATTAAAAATGTAGCTACCTACAACCATAAAAAAATATGCATTTTAAACATTACAAACAGAAGCTCTTGAAAGCAGCACATTTTTGATCACATTGAATATTGTCCATGGCCCTGTTTGTTGGCACTTTAAGTAAAAGTTCACAATAGATAATGACAAAGAAATTTAACAGCAGTAGTGCTGGAGATTAGCATTCTTCTAATGGGAGTCTGTGCTCTGAACATAAGTAACTGCCTTATGTGATGCAGGAGTCTCATTGCCAGAGCTTAGTTTTGTGGGATTTACTTAGAGAAATGGTTACCTGTTCTCTTGTATTTTCCTACAAGGGAGCCAAAAATGTCAAGGATAAAGCCATGTCTCTCATTTTCCATACATTTAAGTCCCACTTCTTCCATTACACTATAAGTGCAGTCAGAGAATAATATTATTTATTTTCAGATCTTAGTACGCTGACATCTGAAGAGTTCTTAAATGGAGGTAGTGAGGAGTTTCCTGTTTAATAAATGCTAAAGCAGAGTCCTGTTTACAATGTGAAGGGACCACTATGAACCTCTTAATGCTTATGAAGAGCTTTTACTCTTTTTTACTTTAATTCCATGAGTACTGTCCTCTGAGCTGCCATTGAAGTGCTTGTGAGCTGTATGCGATTTGCAGGCTATGATGTGACCGTCTGTGATCTAGTCTAAACTACTGCATGACCCAGGAGTTTCTAAGTTAATTGCTGTTTCAGGTGAAGCGTTTCTCCTATGAAGGGTATCTTCAATGTTTCCTGTTGTGGAGAGCATTGTCAGATTTTATACCCTGCTATTAACATGTACCAAGAGATGTGTAATGCAAGGGAGGAATTTTTTATTATTTGGATTCAGTGTCACATACTGGACTTGCTACCTTTCAGGTGCTTGCATAAACCATCAGTATGCAAGTTACACCTCTCAGAAAATGAATGTGTTTTCTTTTAATTGTAATTTGAATCCTCAGACTGGAACAAAAACTTCAGCGTAGTCTAGATATTCAGTACTCTGTGCTTTCTGGATCCTGAGCAAAAGCCTTGGCTGGTTTCACTGAAGAAAATAGGCCTGTGTATGTACTAGAATCAAGAAGAAAGTTGGCAGTGAGTTCTTTTGTGTCTACTGCTCTGTGAAGGGCTAACCACAAAAACATATACATGCTTTTTTGTCTGTCTGGTAGATCTTAGCACCAGGCTCTCTTTCTTTGGGTACTTCAGCATCTTGACTTTCTTTTCAGATTCTTTAAATGTGGCCTAGCTGTTAGATTGCTGCTTGTTCATATTTCAGAAACTTAAGTCTTTTGCTTTATATGTGTCTATAATTCTGTCATGGCTAGGGCATGGTACCAAGGTATTGTTTCAGGGGATTGTCCAGGAAATCCAGGTATATAACTGAGAGGGAAGACAGACGCTGTGATTCATGATGAGCAGGTGGAAGGGGAAAGGGAGGGTTCATAACATCTGGAAAGGAACAGGATGTAGCCTAGTTCAGCACTCCCCTTGCTCTCCTTTGGGATAGCTTTTGTGCTGCGGTGTGGCTAGGTTTGTGTATTTTGCACTTTTTATTTGTCTCTGAACTAGGAGAATCAGTCAGTGGAGCACTGAAAAATCCCTGACAAGGGATGAAGTCAATAGAGTAAGTGAGTTCCTGGGAACTTTGAAGCTTTTTCATTTATTGCTGAGACTCCGGAAGAGCTCCCTGAACCAGAAGGAGTTTCTTGCGCTCATTGCTTATTTTATTGTTACCATCTTGCCTGCCAACTCCAAGTTAGAAAGCTTTTTTCCTTGAGTAATAACAATAAAAAATTCTCCACACCTTACTCTTGGAGAAAAAAAACAATTCAGAAGCATCAGTGTGGCTTTTGTCATATACTTCAATATGGCCAGGATTATGCTCACGCCTCTTCAAGTGTCTTCATAGAAAAGATATAGATAGATTTTTTTGAGCTTTCTATCATTGCTAGCAGAAGATTGCTGTTGAATTAAGCTTTAAATGTGTAATTTAAATAATAGTGGTTCCATTTCCTGTCAAAATATGAAAATGTGACATTTTATAACAAGCTGGAATGGTTTACTTCAATACTTTCTGGTTTTAGTAATTTTTGCTTTCTGGTGAAAACAGGTTCAGTCCTGCTATGTTGCCATAAGATCTGAGGAAAGGAAGCAAAACAGCTCAGTCAGGAATGAGCTTGGGTTATAATCAGGTGAGTTTAGAGGTGAAATTTTTAGGAGCATCTGAGCCGTGAACAGGCGTTTGTGCTAGACTTCGTCTTGTTTCATTGCTGGTAGAGCCACTCTTCATGAAGATATTTTAAAAAGGAAGCTGCGAGCAGTACCTACTCATTCATGCATTTCTGTATTTCAAGGAAGGGCTTCTTCAAATGCATTAACTGCTTCCCTGGAAAACATTTTTCTTACTGGCAAATTGGTTCAAATTAGTTAAAATACAACAAAGAAGAAAGAGAATGTTAACTAAAAACAAATATCAGAGTGAAAATAACTTTTTTTTATTATTATCTTTATAGATGCATGATGTTATCCACCTATGGTTTTGTTTCCTTTTAGTATGGAAAAGACTGTTATCTGTATTTAGAAAAACAGTTTTCATAGGACTTGGCTGTAACATACAGGCAAGAAAAAAGGTATAACCCTATATATATTTTTATCTTGTAAAGCTCCTCTTAAAACTTATCTATTAAGGCAAGGGGGCTTCCCTATTCAGTATGATATGTTTTTTTCCTTGATTACTTAATTTTCATCCTATTTATTGCAGTCCATCATTGCTGTAATCCCAACTGTAGTATTCTGGGCACAGTTCTTTCATACCAAGATATGGAACATTTAGAGCAGTTTTTTTGGGAGAAACACAGGGCTGGATCTCCAGGCGCTCCTGGTCTGCCTGTGATGTTTTGTAACAGGCAGAGTCTTTGCTTGATGCCAGCCTCTACCCTCAGGGTCCTGCATCTTCCCAGTAGTTGTTTCTGCTCCGTGTGGCTGAACCACTAACACCTGTCATCACCACCTAAGGAAAGATGGAACAGGCTTGCATCCTGGATATGCAAATAACTCTGATCACAAAATGCAGTATCCATACTTTCTGCCTTGTGCAGTTCACCAGCCCTTTCTGGAATAGTCCTGTTGACTCTTACAGTGTCACTATGAGATCATGTTTTTAACCCGTGCAAGGAGAAGTTAAGGTTGGTGGTTTAAAGGAGAAAAAGGGGGCAGGTATCAGGGTTTTTCCTGCCTGAGGAGATTTTCAACAGAAGTCTGGAGCTTCTGAGATACTCTTTATACTGGTGTCATGCTGAAAATGCTTAGATTTGGTTGTTGAATCTTCCTGTGACAAGAGCTTACAGACTAAAGAAGAACAGTTGGAAAAGCTACCCTAAGGCAGGAGATGTGAGTAAAGCAGCAGCAAAGCTTTCAATTTCTACTGGTTGACTCATGTCCACTGAGAATTGAACTTGGAGAGGCCTCCAGAAATTCAGTTTTGATTGCTGTAGTGTTTCAGACATGATGAGGAAAAACATGAAACAGAATAGTCCAGGACACTCAAAATGGCATCTCCGCTGCAGCTGTCACTTTGCTGGCTTAGAATAAGTGATCAAGGTTTAATGTTTCCTTATTTAAAGAAAGGTAATAAAGCAACTGTCTTCATCCATGAACACTCATTTCTGTTAAACACTTTGGAGTTCTTCTTTCTGCTAGGGACATGATTTAATTCCAAATGAGTTCTTATTTCCTAAGCTGTGTACAAAGTGTTGCAGTGTCTTGCTTCACCAGGTATGGCATCTTCTTTTCTCCTGAGCCCTTGCTTTCATTGCACACAAAAAGCTCTCTCTAACCTAAAGTGTTAGGTAGATTAATAAATAAACAAGAAACCCCCAATTTAACAAAAAATAAATCCAGATTTAATACTTTTTTTCGCTGTTGCATACATCCACAGAAAATGTATGGTAATTTTTATATCAGTGCCAGGTACTGAAGGTGCTGCTTTCAAAATCAGGAAGGTTAGGCAAAGTCAGGCAGGGTAAGCTTGTAGCTTAGGCACCTGAGCAAAGCTAGGGAAACACTGCTGATGAGATTTTGATACTATGAGATGATCCAAGTAGCAATTCTGGCTAAATCTGATAGTTAATGTATGCTGCAATTTATGGTTTGAATTTAGAGTAGATATGTAAGGACTCATGTGTTGTTAAAAGTCATGGTACTTTTCCCATTAGGAATTTTGGCTGAGTGATTAAACTCGTAATTAAATGCTAGCATATTATATAACTTTATATGCATATTTTATTGCACGAAGTTAGAGACTTAAATGGAGTGCTACTGTAGTGATCATACTCTGTTTGGGGACAGTCATTGTCCAAGTTACCTTCTGCTCGTTGAAGTTCTGTTGGAATTCTGTAGTCTGAAGGCAGCAGGGATCAGTATCTCTCAACCCCCAGGTCAAAGGAATTTCTTGGGGTTATTCCATTTTGGTTTGGTATCCTTTTTTTATCTGTTGACAGCAAAGAGATTCTTCTGTTCCTAGGTAGACAAAATCCTGCTCTGACTTACTTGCAGTCCTTAAGCATAGAATGGTTTATAAGAAAGACAGGAATGGCTCATATAAGATGAGTATATTCTCCAGCTGGTTTTCAGTACTTGCAATGACTCCCATTTGGGGTTTATATTGAGAATGAAACACAGACAGACAATCCTCCTTGTTTTAAGACACTTCATGGAGACTGTTCAGTCACTGAGCTTTTTGTTTTCCTAATAAGTACCTGTGGTTTTCCCAGTGCTGTGGTGGGGCTGTGGAGGGCTGGAGGGAAGGTCCCTCAGAGCAGGCTCCTCACAGCTGGCTTCAGAATGTGCTGGGGAGATCATAGAGCAGATGGGCTGATTATTCTGTCACTGGCCTTTTTTTGCTTAGATGTTTGTGGAAGATCACAGCAAGGAAACTGCTGTGTAAAAAGAACAATTGCTAATTACCTCTTGGAGTGAAAACTAAGGAGGAAATGGCAAACCAGTGTGATCATGGTATTTCTTGTGAACTGGAATATTGTCACAAGAAATAATGTTCTGTTTCTTACATTCATTCCTCCTATCCTTGAGTTCTATGTTTTAATTTAAGATGCAAGGATTACGAAGAAAAACTAATTAATGTATTTTTGTGTATGTTGCAATATTGCAAATTATTGCGAGGTCCATATAGTAAAAACTTAAAAACAGCTTTTGATATGAATTTTTAGCAGAAACTACAGTTTGTAAACCAAAACTTTTCAAATTTGATTTCAGGTTTTAGACAGAGCACTCAGTTAAGGTTTGTGAAAGCTGTTTCTAAACAAACAACTCCAAACTTTGGCCAGGTCTCCTCTGCAGAATGTCTTGCCAGCAAAGCACTGTGTATCAGCCAGGGGTGTGGAAAAAAGTCATACATCCCCGCTGACATCAATATGTTGGCGAAAGCCCAGGTGTGGATGCAGCTGTGCAGGCAGAAGAGAGCTTTTATCGACTTGGCTGATGTTGTTTGGGGAGGTGATGCAACTAGCCAGCAGACAAACTCTTCTCCTGGCCCGCGCTGTCAGCGTAGGAGGCTCCGCCAGCGCGGTCACGGCGTCGCGGCTGCACTGCCAACCAACCCTTTGCAGCAAGAGCAACTGGAAAAAAAGGCCCCTTTGAACAACAGAGGGACCTCTATAATTTAGTTTTTATAAGTAGTCATCAATGAGGAACAGAGCGGAAAAAGTGATTCAGATTTTAAAATTAAAGTTTTAATGTAAAAAATGTGTTTTAGTTATATGGCTTTAAGATGTCACTGTCCATTTAATGGCTGTCTGTTGTTGGGTTGCAGGCTTTGAGAGCTGCAGGACACCCAGCACATGTGTTTTGTAAAAAGCCTTTAAGGCTTGTGAAGGTATGAGTCTCTCTGGAAGCACTGAAAAACCTTCCGTCTGTAAACTTAGGAAGACAACTATAGTCCCATTTACATTCCCATCATGTTTGAACGTGACCACTGGCACTAGAACATCTTCATGTTTAAATAGAAGTTTAAATTTCTCAGAATGGAGTGTTTATGTTTTACAGACAGAATTAGGATTCCTGCGCTCTCTACACACAGACACACATTTCCTCTCCTGCCTTTGGCCAGCTGGTGACAAGATTTTACAAAGCTCCAGTTCTTCATAATATAGAAAAACAAAAATTTTAAGGGAAAAACATGTAAGAAATAAAAGCAAGACCAAACCAAAGATACTGAAAAACTTAATAGAGGTTCTTAGCCTTCAGTTGTAGTTTAGAAATAAACCAGTTTAGATGAAGACAGGTATGTGTATGTTGAGTTTTCTGGCAGCTGTACGTGCACGTTTTGAAACGGTAAACAGAGCAGTCTTGCATTTGCTCACTATTTGCATTTTGGGAACTTCACTTAAGGCTTTTTGAAGAAAATTTCACTGTGCCAGACTAAGTTTGTTCTGTTGTGAAAATGTTTTGAAACTAGTTGCTCTGTCATTCTGCATTGCTTGTAACCCTAAAAATAATTGCCTGGCATTACTGGAAGAAGAGTGGTCTGACAGACTGACTTGTGCTGCTATTGTTAAAATCCGTCAATGTTTCCATTGCAAACTTGGAAGGGAGCATTTAATCTTTTTCCCTGGAAGAAATTCTAGATCAGTGCTTCAATTCCAAATATAAATATTTTGGAAGAGATTTGCTGTTTCTAAAAATCTTTATTAAAAACAACCAAACCAAAACAAAAAAAATCTCTAACCCTATGGCAATGAAATATTGATACTCAGTTTTGAAATGCTAAATGATCAGAAATGTATTTCATTCTTTCTTGTAATTTTCAGTTCAGTTAAATTAGGCAGCAACAATGTTACTGCTTATCAATGTTGATTTTATAGCAAGTCTTGCAGTTGGCTGTTCCAGGCCATTATAGCTGCATAATAAACTTTGCAACATGCCAAATTGGAAGATTTCAAAACCTTCCTAGGGAAACACAAAAAAGAAACACGTAATTACCATAAAGTATCTGATATAAGGCAAGCCTTTGTACTTTTCTCCCACTCACACTTCCATTCCAATTTCTTGAGGTTATCTCCCAAATATTGTGTGTAGTTTCATGGGTGCTTTAAACAGAGGTGAACTCTAATCCTTTCCTCTCTGCCTTCGCATTCCTGCTCCCTGCCTTGTGACAGCCAAAGCTTTTGCGTAGTGCCAAGCCCACATAGTAGGCTTTGCATACATACACCATGTGGTGTACCAGATCAGGGAAGATCATTTTTTGGTTCAGTTTGTGGCCATACAACCGTTTGCACTCATCGGAGGAAGAGCGTGGCACTAGAGTGGGAACAAGTGAGTCTACGTTGACATTTCACTTTATATTCCATTTTATTTTTTCCCCCTCCTGTGCCTTTCCTCTGTATTCACGGGGCAGTTCTTTGCTGTCAGTTTGTGGTGGAAGCTCAGGCTTTTGCAGGAAAGGAGCTGCATGCAGCCACTTTGTTGGTGAAAACCATGTAGTCGCAAGATGTTTACAGGCAATTTCAGTTCTCTAGTATAGTTTTTGAAGTATTCCTCTCTTATAACACCACAGACAGGTTCATAGTACTTTTTGTACAGTGCCCTGCTATATTTCTCTTAATGCAAATGATTCTCTACTGCAGATTTCCTCCAGGATTTTAAAAGCAATAGTGTTAGATACCTTGAGGAGTAGGTAGAAGTGCTTACGTGCTTTTCTCCTTTTGAAACTTGAATTTTTTACCATTATATAGAGCCTTTTTCTTGATAATTGTGAAGTAATCCACAAATATGGAGACAGACAGCAGTATGAAAGTTCTCCCAAGGCACACCATTCATTTAAAGTCTTTTCCTTAAGCTATCTATGCTCCTTCTGTATCTGTAAGAAAATAATAGCAGTATTATATAATGTACTAAAAGCCAGAAGAGACAAAAAAGAGGCTTCTAATTATTTTTTGTGTTTTTGATAGATAAAGGAAAGAGCATGGTCTTTGTGTCCGCCACAATTTGACATGTGAGACAGTCATAGTGATATAAACTTTGTACCTGGTGGAACCTAGAGGAACAATAGTTCCTATTTCATTTTCATATGAGATGACACAATGAAGAGTGATAAAATCCTATGAGTAATATTCAGTGGAGGTTATATATAATTTGACCCTGTGTCATGCATCAAGTGGTGGTTGGAGATATTAGGATGTGCCTGTGAATCCTGTCCTAAATGTGGTGTGAAAGCAGTTGTATTTAAAATCTGTGGGTAATTAGGAACAGATTGAACACAGTGCTCCAAATGGTAACCAGGCTGCTGTAGCTGATGTGCATGCTGTGATTGCAACCTGTACTTTACTCTAACGTGCTTTTTCCTTTGCAGCAGTCCATTGTACCAGCCCACCCAATGGCTCCTCCTAGTCCCAGCACCACCAGCAGTAATAACAACAGTAGTAGCAGCAGCAACTCAGGATGGGATCAATTAAGTAAAACTAACCTTTACATCAGAGCACTGCCTCCAAACACCACTGATCAGGACCTGGTAAAACTATGCCAACCGTAAGTACTACCTTTAAATGTAAATTATAATGTCATACCTTAAAAGCTTGTAGTAGGTACCCAAGTTGAGTGTTTGGATCATGAAGGAAGAAAACCAGGTTCATAAACAAACAGCCTCCTGCTGTGATATGGTGACAGATTTCAACTTTGTTGGCAATCAGAAGGAAAAGATTGATGCTTTGGAGAAGCAAAGAAAGTGAGAATATAGTGGTAAACTGAAGCAACCCACTGCTTTCGTAAAAGCTGTGATTAACCATTGTGTTGTTGAAATCACAGATAAAATTAATACCTAAGTGTGAAACTTGCTATTGAGGACCTGCATAGAGGGTCTCCTTTGTTCACTGCTAAGATACAAACTTGAGTAATTGCTCTGAATCACTGTAAACTACAATGTGCATTTGAAGGCTTATCCTAGTTTCACACTAATTTATGGCTGTACTTTACTACACAGTTATTTTTTATTATTAGAAATAGTTGGTCCATGTAAGAATTCTCTCTAGTGGCTGAAGTTCTGGGTAGACTTTAGCAGAGGGCTTTTAGGCAATGTTGTTAACCTAAGATTTTTTTGCTTACGAGAGTTATTTGTTGTGTTTTTTAATTTTTACAGCAGCATGTGCCTCTTACTTTCAAATATGGGTTATGTGTCAAAAGACTGTGCAGTTGGGTTGTTTATACACTGTTTAAAATCACCTGCCTTAAATGTTTTACTGGGTTTTAAAAATGTCTCAGTACTTCTGAAATTCATAATGCACTGTCTGGATTCTTTTGGAATCAAAAGTACTCAGCTAAATTTTCAATACTACATGTAGGAAAACATCCAAATCTGTCTATTTTGGAGGAAGAATTATTAAGATTTGTATATAATGCTACTGTCTGAATTTTTAAAAATAATTTTATTTTCCATCTAGCAGATAAGTAACTAGGAGTATACAAAAATAGAGCACAACACAAGTAAGAAAAATCAATAACGAAACCTGTAAATTTTGGATCCAAGCTTATGTGAAGTACCTTTGGTTTTGAATATTGCAGAAAATCTGTTACCGAATTTATAGAGGAGATTTTATTTTTTTAATTAAAAAAAAATTGAACTTTCAGGGTAGTAGTCACATAGAAGTCATCTTAGTATTATAATAAAAATAGTTTGCTCTCAGGTCTTTAAAGAAAAAAGTTCTGTTTGCTCATTCTCCAACAGCAAATGAAATCCTTGTGTTTTGCAGAGAAGAGAATAGATAATCAATCTTTGAAAAGGCTTGTTGATAAATTAAGCATTTTTACAGCTTCCCATGTGACAATGACTTCGTGTAACTTGAATTTTAGTTGCAAATGCATGTTTTACAGAAGTGGATTTTTCGTTCCCGTTTTTGTCTTTTGAACTGATGAAGAAACCTTGGCCTATGCAGTCATGTTATGTTAGGACAGAGCTGTGAGGTTATTTTGCACTGGAGCCACCCCAGTAACTACTATTTGTGCAGTGGTTACTATAGCTCCTTAATCTCTTTCTGAAGACATTTTGGTTTGCACAGTCTCAGATGTCATTGATGTATGAACAGCCTAGAAAAAAACATTTTCAATAATTTGCTGTAACTGGTCCCCTTCCTCTTAAATAGCCAAAGATTCCAATTTTGTTGTTGCTGTTCAATATATAATTGTAGTTGGAATAGCATAAATTGTATAAATAAAGAACTGGCAAAAACTTCAGCCATGAACTTGTTAAATCAATTCTGATGTGAATTTACAGACGTAGAAGGTCATGACATTTATTCCTGTGAGATATTTCCCTCCTAAGCATTTCACTTAAGAGGAAAGGAGATTGTCTCAAAATTCTCCATGTCTGCTGAGGAAGCGAGATGTCCAGAAACTTTAGGTTGGACAATATAATCCCTTGGCAACTAACTGGATCTGGCAGTAAGATAGAAATGGCAGCTCTCTCCCTGTTCACCAAAGCTCAGTAATCCACTTTTGTAGACCATGGGAAGTTCCAGATGCAAACCTTTTCCTTCTTGTAAATCTGCCTAAGCTTCTGGGATGTAGAAGGGAAGATATTCTTGAAAGTGAAGCTGCCATATTCATTGTTTAAGCTGAGATAGTACAAAGTAAATGGAGAATAGAATCTTGGACACACAGAGGTCGATGAAGAGACTGTTGTTTACTCCAGGTCTCTGAAATATTTTTTAGCTCTTTCCAAATTCCTATGTACTGAGAGGCTTTTAGAATAATTTTAGCTCCTTTTCTCAATATAGAGCGGGTCTTGCTATCCTGAGAGGGTGTCCACTGCAGTGCTTGATGCTAAGAATGGATAGAAAGGCTGCTCTGCATTTTGTAGAAATGATCTTACTAGCTGGCAATAAGCAGCTTTTGGTGGATGTACATAAAAAGGTCACTTGTTTTGTGTCTTTTGGCTGATGTCAGACAAGACAGAGAAACATCTGTGGGTTGAGGAAATAATGATTGAAAAACATCGTCACTGCAAGTACCAGAAACATCCCATCTGCAGAGATTTTTCCTTCTGATCATCACGGACTTGTATCATATATACTCTACTGAAAAGTTATTTTCAATGATGGTTATAGTAGAGAAAGATTGCTTTTGACAGAATCCCTCAGAATACAAGCTCGAATAATCTACAGAATTCTTTTGTGGGGGATTGTTATACTGTGACTGTTATTTGATTTAGTCAGGATTTGCATTAGTTCTCGTCATGACAGCAGTGCTAATTTTGGCCGTGTTTTTACTTTGTTTAGTTCTTTTTGGTGAATCACTAGAAAAACCCCTTATCAATTATGGAAGTGTTGGGCTTGCACTCCTGTTGTAGCACAGCTGTGCAGTATTTATGAACACAGTGAACAAACGTTCACCAGCTTTGTGGAAAAGTATTTTCCTGGCAAGAACAATTTGCCAGTATACGTGTCTACAAATCTGTCTCCACCTTCAACTGATCGGTCCTTTCTGTTTTTCTATTAGGTGAAGCTCTTTTCCTCTTTTCCTAGTTGAAAAGAGCACATTTTGTTTTAGTTGTGAGGGCTTGAGAGCATGGCTGTTTTTCAGAGCATATTTCTGGCTTTTGTGTGGGAACTGAAGCTGCCATGTTTCTGAATAGTTCATTCAAACTTGAGCCTGCTACTCCAGTTCTGCATTGAGAAACCAAATTTCTTCATATCAGTTGTGCCAGAGGCAGAAGTGTGGGGAGGACTAAAGTAGGTATTATTTGTCACAAGGATGTCATAACAGTCAGCCCAGAACCAGAGGAGTGTCAGGGGGACATGATGTGAGTCAGTCCTGGCCACAAGAGCTTCCCATCAGGTATGTGGGAGTAGCCAAAGCAATCAATGCAGTGGCCCACAGATCCTGTCTTTTCTGTGGGAGGCTGGACAGGAGCAATCAGCTAAATAGGACAGGAGCAGAGGACAGGAGCCAGTGAGGTTTCGGAAAGCCTGCAGGAAGCTACCTGACTCTGTTGTGTGGTTTCTTTTCACAACCATAGAGTGCCATTGCATGGATCTGCTGCACTGAGCAAGCCTCTGCCATGAAGAGCTGGTTTGACAGGCTTGCTGAAGCAGTGTTTACTTCAGCCATGCTTAATTGCACTCCCTTCTCCTGGTGTGGATATGCTTTCTTCAGCTCTTCTGATGGGTTTTGAATATATTATTTAGGCTTTGGTTATACCTTCTTATTTGGTGACTCTTAGTAATTTCTTTTAACTTATTGAATATCTGGATCTGAAGATACAAGATTAAATCCATTCCAGTTATTCACTGAAATTGTTGAGCCTGCTTATCTGATTAGGGACTTACGTGATTGGGTCTTAGCAGATTCAGTCAGGAGTTTGTAACTTGCTTTGACATGTTTTCTAGGTGCTTTCCAGACTCGCACTAAGCACTGTGCTTTACTGAGGATGACCTTTATGCTGAAGCCACATGGTTCCAAAGCCCTGTACTTTCCACTGTCTAGCTTATGATTTACTTGCTGGCTTGCAGCAGCATTGTGTCTGTGTAATGCTGTTTCTTCAGAAACCTCCTTTTGTGAAATGTACATCATTAAATGAGGATGATGCAGCAGACCCTTCATCCTCCTGACAATCCCCAGTCCCTGGGTGAGATTTCAAGCTTTGAGGCTTAACCCAAGTCTCCTCTGTTCAGTTCAGCATAAATCATCCGGTCAGCCCACCCTTTGGTATTTTCCCTTCCAGGCTGTTTTCTCACACTGTGCTGCTTGTTTCAAGCTGTTTGTAGTCTATATGATATTTTTGAAATCACTTTTTCCTCTGGACAGTTTCACTTAGTTGGCCTTCCCCCTTAAGTTATCACTGTAGAGTCATATTGTGGGTTCTTAATGGGATTACATTCAGGAAAGCAGCTGCTTTAAGATAACAAAATATAGAATTACCACAGCAGGCCATTGTTCTGTGCCAGGATGGTCTGCACACAGAAACAGAACCTTGCAGTGGCTGCCCTTGCATATGTGCGTTCTGAAATCACCTGTCTTGTTGAGAGAGTAATTTAAGGGTTCCTTGCTAAATACTCAGCATCATGAACACAGGCATAGCTAAAACAACTGGCAGGCTAATGGTTTGCTTGAAACGTATGACCCAGATGTGATATACAGCTTTGTTTCCAAAACACACTTAGTTATATACTCCAATGTTTCCCTGTTTTGAGGCAAGATAACTTGAAAGTTGTTTCAATGCCCTGTTCTTAATAAAAGACGTATTTTCATTGTCATGTGACATTCATTAACATATTAATGTTTCCATGTTCTTTGCTGTGTAATTGTGACCTCTCCCATGTTGCCATTTCTCATCTCCTTCAAACATACTTAGGACTGAAAAGAGATGAACTGGAGCTCAGGCATTTGCTGTAGCAGAGAGCTGGCACCACTGTGGTCACTTAAGATCAAGAAATTTGTTAATTTTACTTAGCATACCTCATTAGGAAAAAAAAAAGGCTGGACTTTAGAAAATAGTCTGAACATTTATTGCATTTAACTCCTTGAGAGAGTGATGTGGGCAGGTCATTGCTGCTTAGAAATACTTATAGCACATAAACACAGCACCTTTAGATAAATGGTGTGGTGAAGTGGAATGGAAGTTTTCAAAGCTAACTTCTCCAATTCTCTTTAAAGTATTTTCTCTTTATTCCTTTTTTCTCCATTTTTCTTGCATTTTTCTTTCATGGTTTGCTAGCTGCAGTGAGGTATTGCATTCATAATTATGTGGAATATGATTTCATATAACATAATTAAATGTGATACATCAGTGTCTCTGAAACTGTTCCCTTTGAGAACAGTGTTAATACTGATTATATTGTAGCAGGAGTCTATCTGTTGTTCTACCTTTTTAGGGTAGAAAGGAGCCCTCTGCAAATTTCTTTTTTTCAGAGTTATGTGTGCATTTTTAAAAACAGTATGATTGCATACACATCTGAATAAATAACACCAGGTTTACAGAATAACATTTGGTTCTAGGAGGAGATAGATTCCTTAGTGATTGAGCAGTTATGTGATTTGTACTGTTCAGCTCAATTGTATAATACCAGCATCATGTTTTTCCTTTATTCCCTGTTCAAGGACTATGGCACATGGTTTGGGGTTTGTGTTACCTGCAGTAGGTTTTCCTTAACTGCACTTTTCACTCAGTTATGCTCTTCAGAGCAAATGTACCCCCAAGGATGGTGAAGGTGTGCTCCCTGGATGTATTCATTGATTGTGCCAGTGCTGTTGCCTGTTCAGTAGTGTGGAACACAGTAGGGAAACACCGACAGGAACCCAGGGACCCGCTTTAGCTCATCTCCACTGCGTTCTGCCCAGCTGATGCACCCGGTTTCTCAACCAGACGAACTGTCAGAGGAGGAGTGGCCTGCCACTGTGGTGTGTAAACTGGCTCTGCTGGCTTCTGTCTGAGCTGGTGATCTTCTGAGAGGTTGCTGTCAAAAATATGTATCCCAGTTCTACAGCTGTAAAAAAATAGAATTCGTCATTGTATGTTCCTTTTGCCAAATGCACCGGAGAGATGTAGGCCTGATATGGAGGCTGAAATGCTCCTTTTTGTCAGGGCTTGACTGCCACAACAAGTAGCATGGGAACTGCGATTGGCCTGGAGATGTGATATTTGGTTTAAGTAGTCATTTCCTTTAGTGTTTAGCAATGGATTTCAACAGTCATGTCATGAAGTGTCTAGCCTGGCATGATGTGAAGGAAGAATCTTTATCTTTCCCTCGATATTTGAACTTTAATTAGCTAGAAATAAAATTCAGACAGCTTTACATTCATGATCAAATGAAATCTACACTGTAATTCTCTCTGAGAAGGTCCAGGGTGTTTTTTTACAGTGATGCTTTCATGTAGAATGTTATTAGGGACCCATAGATATTTTCAGGGAAATTGTAGTTGAGAGAAAAGTAAAAAAGTTGTCCTGTCCTCCAGATGCAGATAGTCTCTTGACATGCCTCAAATTTAAAAAAAATATAGTTTTAATTTTCTCTTTTCATTTTTTTATTAAGCAAAGATCGTGGTTTTTCTAAGTAAGTATTTAGTTTAGCCTAACTTAAAAGCAGTTCTCCTCAGCGCATTGTTTAAAAAAACAAGTAATCCAAATACAGACGCGCAAAGGAACTCTGTGTTTGCCCTGTGCTTGCAGATGTGGAGATCCAGTGATTGCAAAACCCCCTGTCCCCTGGGAGATGAGAGTTTTGTTGCAGTGTGGGGCCAGAGGAATGGTGATCCCATGGAATTTCCTTGAGGAAGTGGGGGCGAGGGAGGAGAAGAGAGTGGAAGGAATGTTTCAGCCGCAGCTGCTTGTAAAGAGAAGGAAAACAGATTTGGTAAAAGTTACCACCATTGAAGATCTCTTATTGGAAAACAAAAAGCTGATTTGGTAGTGCAGGGCTGGGTATTTGTTGTGCAGAGATGCAACCACAGAGCTGCAGGAAAGAAATGTCCAGTGGCAGCTGTTGGAATGTCTTTGATCAGGGTCCCAGTCCCCAGCTCCACAATGGCAGAGACCTGACACAGATGGGAAGTAATAGCAGCAGTTATTCATTGGAATAACCAGTAATTCAAGAACATTTTGAAGGGGATAGTTTAATTCCAATGGACTATTAAAAATGTTAACAAGTACTAATCAGGCTTTTTGGTGGGTTCCATGGTGCCAAAAACTGCTCCTTCTGTCAGAGACCTCTTAGGCAGGTGTCTCAGTCAGAAACCAGTCCAGAATTGACTCAGCTTAGAGCCCAAGTTGGTTTTGGCCTCAGTGTGCTTACATCAAGCTTGTCCTTTTCTTCAGGAAACCATTCAGCATAGAAATCAGGATCAGTATTTGCAAGCAGATTGTCATATCCAATGTCCAATATCTCATGCGGTTTCACATAACTTGTAGAAATCTTGTGAAGTCTTGACTTTGTTTGCTGAAGATTCATTCTCCTTAGCTTGATTTCTGTAATGCTAATGCCTTGAAATTAAAAAATGAATTATCTGATGTTGACATATTATAAGGCCACTCATTTTTTTTATAACCTTTTAACCTTTTTTGACCCACATTATTGCTGAGCTACATTTAGGGTTGACAGACAACAGCCCTAAACACTTTACAACCCACATAATAAATATTCATATTTACCTGCAGAATGAAAGCTGTAGCAAATATAGGTAAACTAGTTAGATTTAATTAATTAATTTAATTAATTAATTTAATTCAGATCCTGCTACCTCCAATGAAATGTGTAACTGAGGAAATAGAAAAAACAGTGTTTATCTTAAAAAAAATCTCCACAGAATGTTAAGCCTTGATCCTCAATTTTTTTCCCACAACTCCTAAAATTTTACCCTGTTTTCACATTCAGAAAATGTCAGCTGCCTCAGTTCAGTTTGAGCAGTTGCCTTACTCAAGGCTCAGACCAGCTCTGTAGAAAATTAAATCATTAATGGGTTACTGAGAGAAGAATTAGCATTTCATCATTTAAATGTCTGATCTTTGTAGATAGATGTGCTGTACCTGAGGAAAAAAGTAAAATTTTAATTTGAATGTTGATAATGTTATGATACATGGACATAGAGCAAAAAAAAACCACCAATGAAAACTCAAAAAGAGGAGACTTCAGTTTGGGGTCTGTTTTGACACTGCTACTAGTACAAATATTCTACTTGAAATAACCTGTGTGAGTCGAGTTAATAATTTACAGAATCAATTGCAGTGGAAGAAATATGTTCTGATTTGTATTCCTATCCTGCCCCTTACGTTTGCATTTCTTCTCTTACTTATTTTACCAGGAGACGAAAATTATCCACCGAAGTGTGTGTAACTTCACTTTTGGTTATAAATAATTACATTTAATTAACAGATCATTTTGGCCATCTTAACTGAAATACGTCAGCCTAAAATGTGTGTTCTTCTTAAATGCTTGTTTTCCATATTCTGTGCAGTTGTGTAATTTTATATGTTAACTTTAGAAGACAGAGTCTGAGTCAGTATTTTTTCCTAGGAAAACATTGTGGGCTTAGGTTTTACACATTAACATTTCTAATCCTAGTGCTGCTTTTTGGCTTACGTGTAGTTGCTAATAAGCTTTCACAAGTTTTCTCAAAGTATCAACAATTATTCTGTTGCATTAATAAGGACTTTAACATCCGAGTGAATGCAATAATGAAATAAGTGTTATGTTAATAAAAGAGCTTCATACAGGGTAGTACAGATACATGAGAAACCTCAAATCTTTTATTTGCAAACTCTTAATGTCAGAAATAAAGCTAAAGACCTGAAAAAGATCCAAACTCCTTAGTTCTGGTTTCAAGGACTTTGCTGAAAGGGTAACTGAAGAGCTTTTGGAGCCCGGAGACAAGCACAGTTTTATAGTTCAGTATATAATTTTATTTAGTGTATATATCAAAGCCCGAAAGGACTGCTGTGCTCCCAAACAGAAATGCTTCCCCATGCCCCAGAGGTGATGGCAAGCTTGACTGAAGCTGTCTGTGTGCAGTGTGCTCCCAGAGGCCCAATCCTGGAAAGCCCAGAGTGCCTGGGACCCACCACTCCTGCTGCCAGTGCTGGGGTTCAAAACCACTCCCTGCTCCACAGTGTGCATGGAGGGTTTATCTGGTAGTGAGGGCTGAGCTTTCGGCTACGTCAGTGTAGTGTGCCAGGTGAACTCTACAGTTCTGGTTCTTTTGGCATTGTGATTTCTTCTTCTGTTCAACCTGTAGCTGTGCAGTACCCCAGGCAGAAATCTCCCGTGTTAAGCCTGAATGCCTTGGCTGAGTTCTGGAAAAGACATTTGGCAGAGAGAGGAGAGACTTTTTCCCTTCCAGGCCTGAGGGTATCAGCATGGTGGGGTATCCAGCTGCGCTGATGTAGCAGTGTGCATTTCCTTTCCCTCACCATTTGTGGTACTGTTGATCTGGAAAGGTCTCTTTGTAAATCATTTGCCTTTCCTCCCCCTTCTCCCCGGAGATCCTGTATTCAAACTCTTACATTTCCCATACTTGAAGCTATATGTTTTTTATCATATAGAAGGCTTTGTTTTAGTTTTATTGCTAAGGCTTATTTATTGCCAGAAGTCTGTGTGCTACATTTTGAAGATCTCAAATAATGAGAGGGAAAGTCTTTCTCTCTGTTCCTTTTTCTTTGTAACAGCTTACAGGGCTTCCACATTTCAGAACAGAGGTACAGTGCTAGCAGTGAAAGACTGTTAAGCCAGGACTGCTGCTGAAAAGTCCATCATCGTACAAAGGCCTCAGTGTGAATGTACTTTTTAAATGTAAATTAGGATCAATTCTTTTTTAATGTCTTCCAAATATTCAGTTATGGCATTTTAAAAATACACAAGAACATGTCCCAGTCCTCTGTTCTTCCCAAGTGAATTGCATATTACTTTGTTCCTTGGGAAATTCTGAAGGTTTTTTCCACCCATTTTATTTATTTCTTAATTAATTATATATTTGTTAATTCTCTTTGAAGTCTAGGACACTCACTTTGAATTATGCAGTTTCACAAATGTCATTAAATATTTTGAGAAGAGTGGCCCTCCCAGGAAGAGGGGACAGCTCTGACTGCCACTGATCAATTGTTTCCCATCTAACACTTGAACTGAGGTCGGGGTGATAATCTGAGGAGCACAGGCTCACTGGTCTGGATGTAGCTGAAAGGTGAGCAGAAGCAAAACTTGACTTTTAAAGGTAACTGGTTACTGAACAGTATCCTAGTGGTGGATATAGGTTTTGGGAACATTGTTCATTTCTTTATCTCACAGGATTTAAAAAAAAAAATAGTTTAATTAGAAACAGAGCAGAGTACATCTAAATATATAGCTGTGAAGCCAGATGCTCAGTTCTTTAGAATGGTATAATAATATACTAATAGAAACTCTACTGAAAAGGGCATCCACTTCTATTTATATCACCACAACAAAATTAGTTAATTTTTTGCCATGAAAAATGGGAAATTAATTTCTGTTTCTCTCTGGGAAGATTTTCAAGTCCTTGTGATAGAAGATATCTGAGTGCCTTTAGGGCATCTTAGATTTGCTCATAATTTTCTGGTACTTACTGTGCCTTTTGTCCTTTCCATAAGTGAGAGATGGGGAGGCAGCTTGAAGTGCAGAGGAAAGAGTAATTTTTCAGAATTTTTTATTGTAGTTAGGAGAAAGTATTTCTGAGGGCAGTGTTTTCATCTGCTCACTAGTGTCTTTTCCAAAATTTTGCTTTTTTTCAGGGGGAGAGAATTTACAAGAAATTCAATTTTTCCTCAAGAATTTTGATGGATTTGTATTTGGATCTGGGTCACTGGTGTTCTGCTTTCTTTAGGACTCAATACTTATGTTCATGCTTGTGCCAAAGATATTTGACAGCTCTTGAGTTCAACTTCTTCAGTGGTGGAGGAAATGTGAGGCTGTTTCTCTCAAGTTGCTTTCCCCTAGTGGTAGAGGTCAGCATTTGTCTATGACAGTTCTCCTTTATTTTTTTGGCAGGCAGTTCTCTGACATTCTTGTTGCTGAGATCATCCTGACTAGGCTTTCAGAAAAACATCTGACTGGGGTTCAAATTCTTCACCTTCTGCTGTTCTGAACATATACTGTGTTATAGGACAGGTTTTGCTCCTTGTCATTAATAATTAATTTGTTTCTAGATACCTTTTGTTAACACTTAAGATCTGTTAATTTGTGGTTTCTTCCTTTCATTGTGATTTGGTTCCATGTTAAGGGTGTGGATTCTTTTAATCCCAAAGATAATTTAAGGGAATAAAAGTATCATTAAATTACTGCAGTCTGAGTCATACTTGGTCTGTGAGTTTATTTCCCTGGCCTTCCCACACAGCGTTTCCGATATGCAGTGAGCTGAGGGTGTGCGGGAAAGACTTTAGAGTGACCTAGATACTATTTAACTCTCTACGAGGGGGTGGCTCTCTGACGCTGGGTATAGCCTTTGCCTCTTTCCATTCTCAGTCCTTTCCTATGTGATAATTGTATCCATTACATTTCCCTGCCTCTTGAGTGGTTTTCATATGAAGTGTTTTAAGGCTTCTATTTGAATTGTTTTAAGCGTCTTGTTTAATTAAATTGATTGGAAAAATTAGAAAACTAACTATTTTAAAACCTGAAGTGTAGGCATAGAGGTTCATCCTCAGAAGTTACGGCTTCTTTCCCGTAGTACTTTGTCACTTTTAAGAGAAAAGCTTGTTCTGCTGCCTCTTGCAGGCAAAGAAATAGTCATCTCAGGCTCTCTGAAAGAAAAAGGACTGTAAAGCCCAGAAACACTGTGATCATGTCACACAGGCTTCCTTGCTGGCATATAATGTTGAATCTGTTCAAGAAAGGTGGTGATACGTATTGACTTTACTGACTTTGGGCTTGCCTGTCAACTTTGCAGTCATGGAGTGTTTGATTTTTCTTGACTTTCTGTAAGAATGTGGTTTTTGACTAGTCCCTTCTGTGGCTGTTGATGTTCTGGGTTTGTGAAACTCCCACAGATGCTCCTTTTAAGAAACTTTGATTGTATATCTTATTCTGCTTAATGTAGTTTCCACCCAGGTTTGCAGTTGACACAACCAACTGGAGGATCCTAATTTTCTCTGAGCCCAGCTGACTCCCTGCTTTGCACAAATGCTTTTGGGTTGAGTTTTCCCTGCTAGGCCAGGATTAACCTCTATCATCTGTGTACTTCACTGTGAAGCCCAGTGATCCAACTGCTTCCTTGGGCACACTGCCAAAAGTGCAGTCTGGGACACTGGACTTACCCTTCCATGATGGTATTTGCCATAGTCATTATGCAAAAGTCACTGGAGATGAGGGGCTGGGGATCACGTGAGGTTCAGCTGGCTCTGTGTGTTCTGCAGGGCAGTCTGGTGGTGCCCAGGGTGTGGGGCTGCAGCTCTGGCTGCAGCTCAGGGCTCAGTGTACTGTTGGTGCAGTGCTTCCAGAGGGGTTCCTTTGTCCTGGGCTGCTGCAGTGATGGGCTCAGAGCAAGTTAATGATGTTTTTAAAGAAAAGGGTACATTTAAGCTACCAAAAGCAGATTTCCATGTAAGTATCTATTACATACTCTTTGCAAAACTGCAGAAATCAAACTCTGCCTCCCGCTTGCTTCAGTCAATATTCAAAAGACCATCTAAGCAGTGTGAAACTGGGGAAGTGTCACTGAATATGACCCTGATGCATCAGCCACAGAGGTTGCACTTTAGATTTTGTGTTACAGCTTGTGATTGCTCATCTATCTAAAATTTGGCAACAGATGGATAGTATTTTTTTAATGCATAACACTCCTCTATCCTTGTCTCAGCACTTAATACTACTACAGTCATCTTTTCGACAGAGCCATGCAGTTACAATCAATAATATGTGAGCTGATGTTTCTGCTCAATAACATACAGCCACTTAAATGCCCTTCTAAAGTATATTGACCCCTGGAGAGAACTACTTTAGTACAACCATCTTCCCTATTGAAATGGAGTTATTTGCTATTCAGCACAGCTGAGACTTGAGACTACATAAGCAGATTCAAATAGAGATAAAGTCTACATGCCGTGCTATTAAGGGGACAGGGCATCTGGAAGGCTTAGCAGTGATTTTGAGTAATTTGTCCATTTAGCTCTGTTCTAATAAGGTTGACATTAAGTTACCAGAAATTAAAGGAGTTTGTACTTTATTTATTGTAGTGTCTTCATTACAAGGTGTTAATCCCAGTATAGAATAGCTATTGAAAGCATGATGTTACTATGAGTATTTCATAGAAGAACCACTGTAAAATGCAGTTCAGAGAAACTGGAAGTTATTTGAACGTATTGGGACTTTCCCTCTCCAGCCTTCCAGACAGAAGAGAGGCAGCCAACACTTTCTGACATGGGGTGTTAAATTAGTGCCAGATAGAGGTAAGGACAAACAGTTACCTTTACGTATAGTGTACTTTAACGCAGCAGGCCAGGTCTTGGAAATCCTGTTGGCTTTTCAGTTGTCTTAACGTTATAAAACCAGGAGGAAAACATACAAAATACGTTGGTGTATTTAAAAAAAGTTATCAATGCTAGGCATTATACCAGCAACAAAACATCTTCAGTGCGAGAAAAAACATTATGTATGCATGTACATATAGATGTATGTATTTTTTATATATGTGATTTTGACAAAATGTGAAACAGTTTTTTGTAGTTCAGAGTTGGCAGATGGATCAGGGCTTGAGAAATGGGATGTGGTTGAAAGTGCCCTTTTATGGCAGTCCTCAATCTCATCAGTTTTCTAGACTGATGGCTTCCTTGAGGCGTCATCTGTTTAAACTGAGTCTATAAGACTTGGTTAGCAACCTTCACCAGAAATGGAATTGATATGCAAGAATAAATTAAAGAGTAATCTTCTGCAAGTATGTAGGCTTGTGGCATTAATAGGTGTCTGCCTATCTATCCAGAGAGGAGGTAATCTCACACTAGCTAAGCCTATAGCCAAATGATAAAATCATTTTGATTTATATTGTTCTGACTCAACAAGAGGAAAAATATTGGGAAGTGTAGATAAATGATTTTATTTTCCCTTTGCCTTTTCCTTAATTCCCTCCCACAAGAAAAAGAAATATGCTTAGGAATAGCCAAAGTAATGGACAATGCATCATATGCTGACAATGACTGAATTTGGCTTCCTTGAATGGAAGAGGAGGAATTGAAAAATAAAATGTCTTCAGGTAGAGAGACTCATTTATGCTCCCAAGCTGATCTCTACTGTTTAACAGAGGGAAGAGGAAAGAGTTATGAATAACAAGAACTGTTCTGTTATGTCCATAGTTTTATTCTTTCAAGCTGTTAGTGTAGGCTCTGCAAAATCAGTGAGGCTGAAATTTGCCAAGATTTATGGTTGAGTGTGGAAATACTGCTGTACCTTCAGATTAAAATGGCGAGCAGTGGTAAATCAATACATGCACATCTGCAGACCTGCCATGAGCTCGGCTTATAAATACATATTAGCATTCATCTGGGTTAATTTCTCATCCTCCCAAATCATTGTCCTGAGTAGTGATAATTTCTCAGTATAAAGAAAAGGATAAAAAAATCACTAGACTGTAGAAACAACATTCCAGCTTTGTAATATGAACCTTTTTGGTACTTTCTTGTTATGCTTGCAAATGAATTATTATTAAAAAAAAAAAAGCTGTATCTTTTGTGCCCATGTGAAACCCTATGCTCTCATGTCTTTTATATTCTTCCTGGGAGCCACAGAGACTATGATAATTTATTTGCAAATAATAATATTGTTTCAAGCTTTGAGTTGGGTGAAAAATGCGGATTTTTTTTTCAGTACATAATTTGTGTCCATTCTGTAGCACTAGGGTAAGAAAACAACAGGGTGAGACCATTTGCTTTCTTAAAATAACATGGTTTTGTTCCATCTTGTAACAGTAGGAAACTGTAACATCTTCCCATATACTTGAATAGCCTTGTCAGTAGTTGCACATGCAAATTGCTGCAGAAAATGTAGATGATACTTTGTTTTCTGAAGTAAGAGTGATGGTAGTACTAAAAAGTGAGTTAGCCAAGAATTCCAAGTATCTTTTAATTGAATAATCTTTTTTTGTAAAGTCAGGGTTCTCCAGAACTGCTGAACTGGATGCTGGACAGTAGAGGTTAGGAAGTGCAGCCTGCTTTGTGAGGCAGACACTGAGAAGCAGACTCCTTGATTTTTCTAATATTGTAGCATTTACTGGCAACTTCTTGTTTGGATCATCTTAATGCATGTTAGTTGATTTATGATAATTTATGATAATTCTGAGATTTATTGTTTGTGACTATCTGAATAACTGCAAACTATTCTCATACAAAGACTCCTCAGTTCCATGTCTTATGGTGAAACTTTCTGTAGTGCTTTCAGTGGAAGAGCACTTCACATAAATTACAATATTCTATATGAGAAGCAGAATAGTAGCAAATTAGTTTCTAAACCATTCTATCTGATTTGCACACATCACTGCATATTTAAATATTTTTCTCAAAGGAACAATGCCACATAATTTATAAGGAAAACCAGAGTGGTCTTTCACTCTCATTGGTTAACAAACTCAATAGATCTGTGGCAGGAAACAGCACTTTTAATGTCAAACAGCAATTGTGTCCCTGCAAACAGATGTTTGAAAACCATAACTCTGCATAGTTTACACATTTAAAAATACTTCATATGTGTGTTTTTAAATGGGTAAAGAGAAAAATCTCCTAAAGTGTAGGCAAAAATTAGTTAGGAAAAATCACTTTAGTTTTGCTGTGCTATTGATTTCATAAACTGTGAAGATTATGATAAACAATTTCCTTTTCTGAAAGAATAGACATTTGTTTTAATGCATTACTTTGACTTTTATTTTCCCCCATTTTGGAGTAAGCGAGCTATGATTACTTAGACAATACTTGCACTTCAAAGTGTGTCAAAGAGGCAAATCTGTTTGTGTTTCTGATAGGTTATTTATCCTGCTTAACCTATAAACTGTAAAGTAACAAGGCTACTGAACTGACAGATAGCCTAGCAGATGGTTCAGAGATTATGCAAAATCACCTCAGCTTGTCAGAAGTCAGGTTGGGTTACTGCAGGGGCAGAGGTGGCAAGAAGCACAGAACAGGATCATTTTTCACAATTTCTTGCTTGAAATTCCATTTTTCTTCACAGCATGTGACAGAGTGTGTCACTTGTCTTGTGTCTACGGTTAAAACAGCTATGCAATCAACGAATTTAGGACCAGCATGTTTTTATTCTGGCTTTTATAAGACTCATTAGGTTGATGAGAATCTTTAGGTGTCTGTGAAATATGAAAGCTGATCTCCAGTGCAGAGCAAGAGGTCAACTCTGCCACTTCAGCTGCTATTGCCCTCTCCTTTTTCAGTGTCTGGAGCTGTTTTCTCTCCCTACCATAACATTGAGTGGCATTCTCTTGTTAGCCTATGGAAGATTAAATGGAAATTAGGTGCCATATGTTTAGTAGTAAAAATCATGTTGCAGCTGAGCAAGGATAGGCCGAAATTGAGGGCTTTGACAAAAATCTCTCCCTGAAGAGAGGGTGATTATTAATCATAGCTCTGCCAAGTGTCTGAATTCACATCCTCAGTGGAAGAGGCTGAGGCTGCAGATACTGATAAACTTGTCAGAGCCTAGAATAGAAGTTGCAGGTTCATCCTTTAGAATTTGCCTTTTTCTTTCTTTAAAATTAAAAAAAAAAAAGAGCCCCCAAAAACCCTTATGTAAAGATTTTTATACTTACATTTTTAAATCTCTTTTTAAATTGATTGTACAGCGGTTGTGTTTTTTTTCCTCAGAGTAGCATCAGCAGAATTTTTCTTGATGCCTGACAAGGCATAATACGAGAACTTTCCCCCCCAACTCCAAAAGATTTTTGCTGGGAGTGGGTGTGCATGTGTGTGTGTGTGCATACTTATTTTTAATTTCTTTCCCCCCCCATGGCTGTGTCATCATGGTACTGAAGAATAACTGCTTTTTTCACATATTACAACATTCTTAACCTTATAAAGTAAAACTAAATAAGCATGCCCTTACATATTTGTTGATTTAACATTGACAGAGAACACACCTCTGCAAGCAGCTGTTGAAAGTCTGTTCATTAAGACACTAGAAAGCCACATTGGGAGAGCTGCTTTCGTGTCAGCTGTAATATTTCTGAAATGTTAAAAATGCCCAGAGACATTAAAACCTAAAATCTTCCTCAGCTGTGCTAAATAAAAGGACATTGTGCATTGGGTCTTGCTTTTAAAATAATCAATTTGTTCTGCAGTAAGGACCATGTTAATTGGAAAATCTCTGGAAAAGGTAATAAAAATAGGTGTAGGATGCTAATGGGACTCTTTTCCGTTGAATTTCAGTCAGCTTCTAAGGAATGGATAGAGGTTATTCACATCTCTACAAAGCAAGAGCAGAAGGAAGCAAACATTTCCTGATTCTACAAACATATCTTCCCTGTCCCCACAGCTTATCTTTGTCTGAACCAGGAAATAACTACTCTTGGGACAAACAAATTGGGTAGCTGAAAAATAATAATTTCCAAAATCTTTTTTTGTATGTCACTCCACTGTCCATCAGGATTTTGAATTCCTGATTATTTTTAGTTATAAGGAGCATTTACATTTGTGTAGAGCCTGTACACTACAAGCCAAATATCTATTCATAAAATAGTGCTTTTTATCTGTTGAAGTTAATATTGTCCAAGAAACTTACAATGCATTTGTTCACACTTCACTAAATTGTGTATGTCCATTGTGCAAAGCATCTAGTCCTGTGAGCACAGACAACGGTAGGAGATGAGAAAATATCTGGGCTTGCATCTGGTTTTGCTGCTTTTGATTACTTCTCAGGGAAATCTGGAATTGTAACCTAGTGAGACTGAAGAACGAATTATTTGTACCAAAATAGTAGTAGTTTGCACTGTGGAGATGTTGGTAATTGCATTGGTAATGATGATGACATACACTGATTCTTATTGAAAACAGAAATTAAATTAAAAAGAAGAGTTAAATATAGACATCTCGTGAAGAAAGCTTTGCTGATCGTAATGAAGAGTTTACAGCAGTATATAAGAATATTGATTTGTCAGTAAAGGCAAGGTTCCTAGGAGCCTAGGGTTTTTTGGCTTTTTTAGTTGGGGGATCTTTTTTCTGTTTGTTTTTTAGTACCCAGATCTCAAAAGTAGTCTTTACATTAATAGACAAAATGTAATTTTTGTAATTTCATAAAGACAAAACAGTAGTTGGCTTTTATAATAATAAATTCTAATTTATTTGGAGGTATTATTTATCTCCCAGATAAAATAATAATAAACGAGAATGAGAAGTATTTGGATATTTGGGTATTTTGAAAATACCATCTTTCTTCTGAAGTACCAGAGAGTCAAAGGGACAATTATTAAGAAAGGAAGGAACTAGCTTTGTGTCAAAACCACATGATCATTTAGCACCATGTCATCAAGAGAACACTTTAATTTAGGTACTCAGGTAAGTCCTGTTCTGCAGATAGTGAAAAATATGGTCTAATGTCTGAAACAGGGCACATCTGGTGGCATTGGTTAACTCAGTGGTTGAATATCCGAAACTAGGAAAGGAGACTTTACTAAACCAAATAAATTAGCCAAATCTATAACAATTTCAAAACAGAACTCATACTAGAATAAAGCTAGAATACCCATGCACGTTAACTCAGAAAATAAAAATATGGAAGTGTAACTGCAGCTTTTTATGTAATGTTTTGTTATGCACTTAAAATGATTGGTCCAGCTTTTGGTGGTAGATACTTATTATGTTCTGGTAGAAAACCTTTAGGTGCATGATGGCCTTGAATCAACTGAGTATTCCAAAGAGTTTCTCAAAGAACAGTGTGTCTTCCAACAGCAGAAAACAAAATATGGACAAAATGTTCTCAGCAATGTTTCCTTCTGAGCGACAGCATAGATGTGGTGAAGAAGAATTTAAAAATGGAAACCATATGGTTTGATTCTGTTCTTTAAACTCAGTCTTCTGCAGAATTGAATAAATTTATTTATCAAGTTTTTGTAAGAAACATTTACCCGTAACTAAAGAGTGGGATCAGAGTTGTCTATCACAAGGACTAGTAGTTTTGTATTGACAACTGTTTTCTGAAATTCCCCTTACTGAAAAATTGAAAATTTTATACATAGAGAAACAAAAAACTCCCTGTGTTTGTCTAAGCTTAAAAGGGACCAAGAGCTTAAGGTTCAGTACACCACTTTCCCAAAATGCAGCAGAGAGGTGGAGGTATGGGAGCCAGATAAAACTTTTTATGCTTGGGTTTTGGATCCAGGAGAAAAGATTGATGGGGCTGATCATGTTCCCTTGGCTGTGCTGTTGGCTTTAGAAATGCCCTGAGCACGGGAAGATCAGTGAGGAACAGGAGCGAGCAGTACCAAGTCAGCTCTTGCTGACAACTCCCTTGGCTCTTTTTCTCAGACCCAGGGAATTTTCTTTGCTCCTTCTGCACCAGGTGTTACAGAGGAACTGGGAACTCCAGCAGAAATTAGGCCTTCCCATGGGCTATTAGGGTTTCTCCTCATCTCAACTGAGATGAATGTAATGGCTTCCACCCTCTCTACAAGCAGGATAGATGGTGGTGTGGGCCTGGCTAGTAAGACCATCAGTTGCATATAAATGTTTTGAGTCACAGTGTTCAAAACAGAATATTCTGTGTTTGGGGAGGTGAGGATCTTAAAATTTGCACGTCACTGATTTGGCCGTGTTTGTTGTGTGCATTGATTTGAGGTCATACTGAAAAACAACAAGATTTCATTTCAAACAAGAATTTGCTGCATTTGGAGTACATGCAAGGTACCCACTGACCATGCTGTGTGGTGAATAAGGCCGTCTTGAATAAGAAATTTTTTTTGGTTTTGTTGTTGTCTCTTTATTTTGAAAGCTGATTAACAGACTAAGCAGACCCACCTGATTTTTCTTTTTAGTGTTACAATTAATGTATAGGAATTGCTTAGGAAGTATTTGCTTTATGCATTTTCATCTAGTTACTTATACTAGTCAAAATTACAATTTATTTTGATGTGGATCTATTCAGTAGCTGCATTTTATTTTAGGATTAATTGATCTGCTCTCCTATGTGACACTCCTTGCCAGATCCACCTGTTTGTTGTGCTCTCTCCAGTCTTTGAGTCACCTGGAGAGACTACTGGCCCCCTATCAGAATATTTTGTCTTCAGCCAGGTTCTCTTTCCTTTCACAATTCTACCTTAAAGTTAATTCGTGTACTTGGAGCCACTAACAAGTTATGAAATCCATGTCTGGTTTTACTGCACAATTCTGGATCTTAAAAATAAGAGCATTCCATCAAGGGCAGTGATAAGATTCTAAGATGTAAAAATTAATCTAGAACAAACACAGAAGACGTGCAGCATTTCTGTATATCAGAGGAGTTTTGACAGCACTACAGTAATGCAAACTGTAACAGCAGGATCTCTAGGAACGTTCTTTTGTAGCTGGACTGGACTTAGGGAAAGGGAGATCACTGTTCATCTTCAACACAAAGTTCTGGACAGTTCAGGATGGAGGACCTAAGCAGCACTTAAAGGCAAAGACTTTCCATGGTAGCAGAGATCCTTCTGGCATATTTTTGTCCAAGTCAACATCTTGTGGTAGAGAAATCCTTCACAGCAAAAGAAGACAGGTTGAGAGTATTGCAAAGGGGAGCACTTTAAGCATGGTGGTATGAGGTATATTACATTATGTTGTGGACACAGATTTGAACAATTCATTCCAGACACACCTTATCAAGCCTCTCGCTGCTTGTTCTTACTGTACCTCCCCTAATGCACACACAGATAAGTTCTTTCAACACTCAAAACAGCACTTGGGGCAGAGACTTCAAGCTACTTCATTCCCCATTCTTTGTCATGCTCATGATGGCGTCTTTTCACGCTCAGATTTCCACATATGTACATCTGGCAGTATGATGAACAAAGGGAGAAAAATAAACAGTGGTTCAGGTTGATTCATGTACTTGGTTTTCTAAAGACCCTTTTCTTTCAGCATTGTGGAGGTTGCCAAAATTAGGCTTCAGAGATGTTTTAAATGTCAAATGTATCCCTAGTTGTTTGCAGCAAATCTGTCAGGATGATTGTTTGCACTGTTTTTGACCATGTTGCTGAACAATATGATTTTAAAAAATTATGTGGTGGTGCTTTGCTTCAAGTCTTCCGCTTCAAAAGCATATGAGACAAAGGTATGGTGCAGTGTTTGACATTCTTATTGCCGGCAGTAGATTTTGGAGCAGCATGAGCCAGGTGAGGGTTATTTTTTCATTTCTACGTTGTGAGGATGTAATTAGCAGTAGTAAACATTATCCTGTTAAGCAGCTGTATTGCATTTCTTCCTAGCTTGGCTTTGAACATGTTTCTTTATCTTCTATCCAGCCAGACATTTGTATTGGTGTTCTGTACCACAACTGTATCTTGTACGCTGGGTCATAGGCAGTTACTGAGCACACCCCTGTTAATCCCATACCCAGTGCACCCTGGCAATTATTTACCTGCCTCTTACCCAAGCCCTCTCTTTCTCAATGTGTGAGTTGATATTGGTGCAAGTGCTGTATAGAAAAGAGACGCAAAGCTGAAAACATCTTTCCATCTCCAAACATAATTCAGACTAAAGAATGTGTTAATAGCACTCAAAAGAAAAGTAAAAAGAACTCTGTTGCTGTTGAACATGAGTTTGATGTTATTTTAGGGAGAAAAATAACTCGCTTAATAAGAAATACCTACTTGCTTATCACCAGCCAGATTAGCAGTTATTTCTAAAGACTAGTACTTAATTTAAAAGAAAGCATGTCTTAAAAAAACTGTTTCAGCTGAGAGGGAGTGAGCAAATGCCAATTGCTGTAGAAGTGATTCTGCTAGCCGTGGGAACAGTGCTCTGCTGTAGGTACAAAATCTCACGAAGCATGCAGTAAAGCTGTGGAGAAGGAGAGACGCCTCAGCAAGTGCCTTAGACAACTAGATGTATATAGGCTTTGAGAGGAGTTAGGGTCTTCAGGCAAGACCTAATATCATAGACATCTTTGGAATACAAGTTTTCTCTTGCTTGCTATAATCCTTTTTCTAAGCGGGCAATACATACCTGTTTGCATCATGACTGGTGTGTTTTATAGCTCATTGATTTCCGTAGGGTCTTGATTGCAGTTGCACCCAATAAATGAGCAGTTGAAGACAGGAGCTTGTGTTAAAAGCAGAGTATAAGGACTGTAGAATTCAAGGGGAAGAAAAGTTTTCACAATGGTCGTAATTTGAAGGAAGCACTTGGGAGAAACTGCAAGGAGTAATTCCCCTGGTATCAGATCACATGCTGGGAACAAGGAGGGGGTGCATCCTGCTGGCTGGGCTCAGGGTGGGTAAACTGCTTTTCTGTGCCTCATGGCATGATTGGAGAACAACTCACACATGGGAGGGAAAATCGTAGGAGAAATCCTGGCGATAGCTGCTATTGTTATACAGGTTCCCAGTTTGTTACTAGACTCACACTGCTGAAATTTCTTGGCAGCCTTCCACGGTGACTGGTTCTTTGCAGGAGCCATGCTATCTAGGACAATGCAATAAATCACTAAGCCATCTTTGCACAGTGGAAGGTGGTCCATGAAGTTTCTCTAATGAACAGCTGTGCAGAGACCTGTTCAGGGGCTGGTGAGCATCAGCAGCGTGGGCCGGAGCAGTCGAAGGCAGCCCCGAGCCAGCTGGCTGGGTCTCTGTGCTCACAGAAATACCCGGGGCTGTGGTTCTTCACCACCACCACTTTCTGTGCTTTTGAGAACTGACACAGTAGCAGAGACAAGATCATCCTTCAGGGATTTTTTTCCCACAAAAGGCTATGTAGCTCTTCACGTTAAGAAGCTTTAGGGAGGCTGATAGGATATGGAGAATGCTGGCTGTCGAATGTCATGCTGGGTGCAAGCGCCCTGAGCAGTTTGGCTCTCTCATTTATAGCATGTGCTTTTGCTTTGCACTCAGAAAAATTCTGGAGAAAGCGTGAGAAGTTTTGACTTAGGGACTATAAAGCTTTCTGAATGGAATGACATATTTGGAAAATAAGTGGTACGAATAAGGAAGTACCTGCTCCAACTATTATGCACAATTTCTATTGCTTTATTACAGCTTCTAAAATGGTAAATTCAGGTATGCACAGATTTTCATTGATGCTTATATGTTTTTAGGCTATAGATGGATAGTTCTATTTTATATCGGTGTAGATGCTCACAATTTCAGATAAAAGGAAGCACCCACCTCGTGGCTTGTGTCCCAGGTTTACTCCCTTGCAATTATTTGAAGCTATCCAATAACTATTGCATAAACAGCAGGGTCTTGAAACCGGTCACAAAGAGTTATAACTACACTGAAAGCTGTATTTAAATGCTGTTTGTGGGGAAAGTACTTTGTAAATAGGCTTTGCCTTTGAATAACTATCACTTTGCAAGTGAACAGTTAATTGAGTATTCTTAACGAACTAAGCTTAATTTATTAGTCTTCTAATATACTTTGAAGAATTTTTAAGACTAATATGGCTACTGCAGAAATGGAGTTAGTTGTCTTTTGACATAATATTTTTCAAAATTATACTCACTCTGTTGAAGTTCTATTTAGCAGGTAAGATGGTGAAAGTTCATTTTTCCCCAAATTCCCCTATTATATACTGATAACACTTCTCATAATTCTGGGTTCTTGTACAATGATATAGAGCCTCTTAGCACACTGTGCATAGATATACCTGTTAGTGTAATAAGTTATATTACATTCTCAAGTGAAAGCAAACTCCTTTTGCATCATTTTTCTCTTCCGTGCTCAGGGCATCCTAACAAGTGTCGTTGACAAGCAGAGGAGGATGTGGGAAGGAGCTTGGGAAACCTGTGCTCCGTATGCAGGCCAAGAGAATTGCTGGTTTTAAATTGAAAGTGGGATTTTTATTCCAAGGGAAATTGCAAGCAGGAACAAATTCTACTCTAAAAATGATCAAAATACCTAATTCTGATAAACTTTGCGGAGTGCTTCAGAAACAGTCGTTCTTATAGCTGGGATTGCTGTCCACCTGTTTCCCAAGCTTAGTTGCTGAGATCTCTGTGTGCTCACCTTTGGACTGCATAGAAGACTGTGCTAACCAGATGCTGAGAAGCTGAGAAACTGGCAATAAGAAAAAGAAAATTGAAACTTTCCTGAGGGATGTTTTTGTTTTAGTTGAAATTGCTTGTATTTACAGAAATGTACAGAAATTTTTTGCCAGCTTTGTTGATCGGCTTTCATTAGTCTTCCAATTGTCACATTCCAGAACAGAATAATATTAAGTCAGATGTAATATTTTTGTGTTTGTCAGTTGGGGTTTTGCTGGGGTTTTCTCTCTTTTTTTTTCCCCTTTCCATACTGATCTAGCCAGCAAGCCTAGCACTGACAAGGCAACTGGTCTACTCCAGCTGGTCAATATATGGAGAGAGTCCCAGCTTATACCTATAACATGGTGTCTTATACATACAAGGATTTTAACTGCATGGGATTCTTTTCTATAAAGCACTGTTTTCTGGCTTATTCGGTGGTGCCACTGAGAATATAGAACAAGATCATGCTTGAAATTGTTGTTTTTTGTCATTTCCATCTATGTATGAGTTTGCATTCCACAATTATAGTCTATATAAATTGTTTCATTTTGCATAGAGTGGAGGGTACTAGGATATAAAATAAAGTGATTTGTGTGTTTGTTATAATAGGATGTTCTTTTCTCATTTTTCTTACACATGTATAATACGTTTTAGGTATGGGAAAATTGTATCCACGAAGGCTATTTTGGACAAGACTACAAACAAATGCAAAGGTATGTATATTTTCCTTTATACTGTGTTCCCCTGAAAGTCGTAACTGATTCTATAAATTGCATTAATGTTGTATTTTAAGTTCATTTTACCGTTGTTGGTTTGGTTTGGAGTTTTTTCCCATTCTTGCTCCTAAACAAGTTTTATTCTTGCTGGTGGTTGGTGTATTCAATGCATTTGCCTCCAGTGGAGCTGGCAGACAGCCGGTGTCGGTGGTGCAGCCAAGCCAGAGTGAAGCTGACATGCACAGTGCTGGCTGGTAGCTCGCCTCTATTTTAGAAACAAAAATGGAGTTAAAAGCAGCTTTTCCCCTTTTGCCTGGAGAAATGAGGGCAGCTTGGAGATGACCATTCAACTAAACTAAGCATCTTAAAAAATTATACATTGTGGAAATAAGCTCCATTGATTAGTGTAGCTTGAAGCAGCACTTAATTACATGTTCCAGTACTCTAATTTTGTTTTGTTATGTTCTATTGAATGTATTGGGAGCAAAGAGAGGGTTCATTTTCAATGAAGTAATTGCAGCTGGAAAAAAAATTTAGAACTCCTCTAGATAAGCTGAATATATCAGTTCACGGATTTTCATCACTCGCTGCAATTGCAGCAATTTGGATCCCAGCATGTTTGTGGTCGGAGAAGGTGTAGTAGCAGACGCTGAAATACCAGATTTCAGACTTTAATATTTTACAATTAAGAGGATAATTTCTAAGCAAAGTGAAATATTAAGTCAGCTGATTGAGCAGTGTTAAAAAGCATAATGCCCAGGAATGAGCAGAAAGCTGACAGGCAGAAGGAGGAGAGTTTGTCATTAATTAAGACAGAGCTTTTGTGCAGAACTTGGAAGCAGTGCAGGGACACAGCTTCTCAGCTCCCCATCTTAAGCAAATTAAAGAGGCACTGACAGTTCAGAAACTGAAATTTCTAGAAAATGTTTTCCTAGCTTGTATACAGATGTCATTGTGACTAGGAAAGAGGAGATGCCCTTTTCAATTATTTTAATTAGTTAATGCCTATGATTGCGCTTAACTGATTTAGTCTGTCCATTCTGTCAGTTCCTGAAGTGTTCAGTAGCCCTTTCAGAGATACAGAAATTCTCACATTAATTCTTTAAGAGATTCAAGATGACTTTTTCAAAACAGAATTTAAATCTCACTGAAAAGAGGTAGCTAGCAGCCTGTTGTGGCAATACACTGCAAGGTAAGGCTCCAGGGAAGCTCACTGTGTGTTGCTGAAATTGCAATGGGAACATAAGTAGGCAGAATGCAAATATCTAACTGGAATTTAACCAAAAGATTGACAGCATCTCTGGCTTTTGCCAAAAAAACACACCATGGGGTTTAAACTAACTGGAACAACGAGCAATTGAGTTTCTGTATCATCTGGAAGGTGGCAAAGCCAGCTTTGATGGCATGCTTAGTGTCAGTATGTAACTTTGTCTGTATTACACCCTGCGGTGTGTTGGTGATAACCCAGGCTGCCGTGGGTGTGGAGAGCTAGTTTGGGGTAAGGGAAGTTAGTCTTGCCTTGGCAGCACAAAACTTGATATGAACTAATTCACTTTGTTTTATGTCAGGATTTAACAATCCACACCACCACGTGTTACACAAAACAATATGCTGCTTTCTTCAGCTTCTTGGCAGCATAAATAAGCTTGCGCTGATGTGCAAGAATGCTTGAGTTGTTTTTCCCAAGTTAAGAGCTTTAAAGCTTCTTCTAACATTAGACAACGTTTCTCAGTATAGATATATTGTAAGAGGATTGTAATATGTTTTGAAGAAATATTTCCATTTTCTACTTCTCCAGAGGTTATTTCATTGTTGGTTTTTTTGTTTGTTTTCTTTTACCCCAACTTTGACTCTGCAAAGGGATTTTATTAATACTTGGGCAGCTCACTGGTGGAAAAGAGGAGGATTGAAAAATGCAGAACGAGGTTTGCAATAACATCTAGTGGAACTAGCTTCCAAACTCTGACTGCCTCTTGGTGAGCTTTGAGCCTCCAATTCCTAGGCTGGATTAAAAATCCCAGCCTGTAAAGTCAGTGTCTGTCAAGGCCAAGGTATATTGCAATTTGGACATCCTGGAATCCCTTAGTTACGTGTTCTTGTTCAGAATAAGAAAAGTGGTTATTGCAAATATATGGAATTTGTTTCAATTGATGTTGAGCTTATTTTAATATTTAAAGATTGCATTATATGGCACAGAAAATGCTTTCAGGACAGTTTTTCGCATTCTTTCAATAATAGGAAAAACCATTTGGTTTCAGTGAAGATGGGTTTTCACTCACTTTTAAATTTAACTGTCTTTTATGTATATACAGTGAAATAAGTAATTTACCAAAAATTGGGTAGATATGTGTCTTTTAGACTAAATTCCTCTCCCCATTTTGAATAAACGAAAAGTAACTTACAGACTTAGTTGTCATTTATTCAAACTGCAATAAGAATTTACTTCAGAAAAATTAACAGATGATGCTTTATTTGGTGATCCCTGAAATAATTTGCTGATAGAAGTTACATACCAGATAATACAAAGCAAAGCACTGTACTGCTTGCTAGCAATTTGGCCAAAATTCCCATAATGAGTGGACATGGAAATGGATTTGTTCCACTAGGGCAGATCCCCACCAGTTCAAGGTTCAAGAACTTTGCTAGGTTTTTTTGGCAGGGGGACACTGCATGAAGACCTGGAGCTCAAATTGTCCTTCTTCAACAACAAGAAAATTGTATTAAATAACTGTGCCAGTAGCATGACTGTTGGCTGTGAAGTGTTTATTTATAAGCTGGTTGCTGTCTTGTTAACAAAATGATGTTTTCTCTTTCAGGTTATGGTTTTGTTGACTTTGACAGCCCAGCAGCTGCTCAGAAGGCAGTTTCTGCTTTAAAGGCCAGTGGAGTCCAAGCACAGATGGCAAAGGTGAGTTAAAATAACCAGCTAATTCTTGCAATGGGTTGTGAAGGCGAGCAAGCTTGTACAGTGGCAAAAGAAGGGCAGTGTGGAGTTTCCAGCTGCAGGGCTCTTTACAGAGAGCACAGTCCTCAAGCCACGTGATTATTAAGGTAATAAAATGGAGACTTTTGTCTGCCATATCCCAAATAATCTCAACTAATTAAATAAAGAAGAATGAAATTGTAAAGTCTTCAAACTGATCTCGTTGCATTTATCAATTTATTCATAATAGTCTCTTCCATTGGCTTCATCAAACAAAAGTTTTGCAATGGTTTATAAAAACTGCAGCAGGCTTAATGAATTGGTTTACAGCACAAAGGTACAAAAGGTTTACTAGATTGTCTGTTTTTTACTGAGGTTAGAAGCCTTGTGATCTAGGAATTAATTTTTAAGCATACCATGGCAAAATTTAACCTTTGAACTTTGTTTCAGCCCTTCTAGTATATTTTCTGCTAATATAAGTAAAATTTGAATCTGAGCATTCATGATAGATACTTTAAAATTCTTAGCGAGCTCTTGGCTGACCTACTTTTGCATCAAGGCAAACTCAGGAATTATTAAAAAGTAACAGAATGAGAGCTATCTTCTTTTTCTCTAATTTTTAATGAACCTTGCCTCTGAACCAGCTTATTAGCCAGATGTAATCTTCAGAGCATCTTCAGTGCTCTTTTATGAAGTTAGGGAGATGATGCTTTAGTAATGATACTGTCATGCATTCTTGTTGGGTCAGATGGTCTTGTTCCAAAAGAGAGCCATAAACACCTCTACAAATTTGTTAACTAAAGAAAATATTACCAGTATAATCTGTTGATAGAATTCTGGTACCTCTTAAAGCAAATTTATTTTTAGTTTGAAAATTATATACTAATTTTAAAAACCTAAAATCTAGTAATCTCAGAGGCTTTTTTATTGAAGTAGTCTGCTAAAAATCTAACAAATATTTTATAGTTATCCACTAGGTACAGATTTTTTTCAGATGAGATATTTTCCACAGCTTCTCAGCTAAAGAGAACAGTTAAGCTAACAACATAAATGTCTTTGGATGGATTCCAGGGCAACAAAATGGAAACCATATGTTTCATACTTAATGCGTGTTTCATTACAGCCATGACACAAACATACATGCTTACTGGAAAACACTTGGGGTTTTTTTTCCTTTTATAAGGTTTTATGTATGCTTAATAAAGACTATTTATTTAATATTTAAGTTTTAGGTGATCACTTTAAAATATGCCCCAGATTTTTCAAAATTCTGTCTGCCATCTTATGATTATGATATCTAGGTAGGAGAGGCAAAAAGGGATTTTGAAATCATGTAAATTCATTTTCTTAATGAACTTTGATGTCTGATTTAATTGTTTTCTTGAGTAGATGGAGAACCTCTAATAATTAACTATAGTAACCTAATGTATAGTTTCTTAATCTTTTTTATAGTATATATTTCTGACTCATTTCCTCTGACAGTTGCAAGATCGGTAATATTTCTTCTTGTTAGCATTAATGAAATAATATGCATCAAAATATCCTACAGTTTTGGGTATTTTTCTGACCCTGTGCCAAGCTTGATGACCTGTGGGAAACCTGTAACTATGAAGTTTACATTCCAGTGAAACTTGTTCTGCTTCTTAATGCAGAGAGAGTGTTTGAATTATTAAAAAGACCAACCCCAAAACCAGCACAGTGAACAGTACCACAACAAACAGTCACTAGTGACTATGAGTTTGAGTGCTTTGATTTTTGTCTGTTTTGAGCCATTGGATTTTTTTTCCCCTGGGCAATGCTGTTGTCCTTTTGTCTGAAAAATTCTATCTCTATTTAGATGCTCCAAACTGGGAATGGCCAGTCACAGTTACTTTGGCAAGGTTAGCAAATCACACCCTTCACATGCAAGACACTATAAAAGTTTGTGCCTATGTGATTAGTATTTTATCCTTTTGCATGTCACCTGTGCCATGAGGTGGTGGTCCTCCAGTGACAGTGCTTCAGGCTTAAGCCTGACTGTCACAGAGAAGGATTAGAGGAGTTTCCTGCCTGTCTGGGCAATCAATTTCCTTACTGAACACCACAGCTGCTGCAGTTTCAAAGAGGAAATCCATGCCTGTTGGGGTGATTTGTCCATGGGAAAGTGTTGTAATTACTCTGTGCCCAGGGTGTGAGGAGCAGCACAGCTCCTCAGTGCTCTCACCCTACCCCCAGATGTGGTTCCTGACCCACAGGAGCTGAACAGGGAGGAAAATGTTCTTGCTGAAGCCACTTTCTGACTCTGGCTGCCATAAAGTCCCTTTTGCAGTGTCCTGCTGTAGCTCTAGGTGAGTGATATAAAAACTGCTCAAGTCAGCAAGTTCATCTGCAAATCCTACTTTAGTGGAAGTGGTTAAGATTTTTATATATTAAAATTTGTTGTTTTGTAGAGGTAACTTCAAATTACAGTTATGTTATTTTTAAAAATATTAAGTTGTGAATTTCATTATGATGATGATGATGATTATTATTATTTTCCTATTCATGGAGTAAAATCGTGCTGTATTTGGCAGTCTGCTTCCAAGTTGATCTGAGTTGAGAAAAATCCCACTTGCTATGTTTTGCTACTGCTGAGCAGAGTGGGAAGGCCCAGGGCCCAAGATATGGCTTCAGGCCAAATCCTGCCAAATCTGTTTCTCCACTGTTGGTGGAGAAATGGCCACCACACAGGAGATGCCACAATAACAGAACCCTGTGTCAGTCCATTGCTCGTGAAATACCATGTCTTCAGCTATTCTGCTTTTTCTGAGATCTGAATTGGGAACCCTTGGCTAAGACAAAGGAGCCTGGGAAGAGTTTTGCTTTGTGCTGGTTACCAGTGTCCTCTGGTCACTGCTGAAGCAAATGTTTCTGATGTTTCCTTTTGGCCAGAAAATGTGGCTAAGACCTCGCATAATATGATAATTGCATAGCCAGGGGATAGGAGTAGTATTTCAATGGAAATTTAAAATGGATTTAACAAGCCCCTCTCCTCTCTTCCACTTGAGTATTGCTAGTGGTAAGTCCATCTTTTTCAGGGTATGTAAGTGGCTGTGGAAGGGGATCAGATGATGTGAGCTCTACTGGTAACCTGATGTGAGCTCTACTGAAACCTAGCTAGTTTCAGGACCACCAGTACAAACCGGTAGATTAGCTCTTACTCAAGAGATCAAATACATGTCTTGCAAGAGTAGTGTTATTTCTAAACTAGTTAGTAACTGCTGGGTGCCCAATTTTTGTTCTGATTCCTTTTAATTTTTCAAAATTTCTTAGTTGATGTTCTTGCTCCTAGACGAGTGATTATAAACCAAGAATCATAGGTTCAAAAGCTGTGATTTTGTAGAGCTGTGCAGTCTTAGGTAAGATTAGTAGTATTATTGAAAAGCTCTGACCATTTTGTTTGTTAGAAAAGTTGTGGTTGCTGTCAGAGTGATTCTTCTGAGAACCCTCTTCTCTTCCCACCTGCAAGTAAAAGTGAGATAATTCTAGGTTTCTACATTATTCAGAGCAGGCAGAAAGGGACTTTGTGTATAGGAATATAGATGCACACAGAAAATCAACTATATATTAGTGTTTTGAATGGAGATTTAAAATACTGAGACTTTGTAAGGATGTTTCAGAAATGGTGAGGTATAAATGCTATGGAGATATCAGACACCTAAGTTCTCATAGGCTTTTGACTTTGAGGTTAACATAAAGCATCCAAGTCACTTCTCAGACCAAGTTCTGACTCATCAAATGGTGTTAACTGAATTCACCTGTAGCTACTGAAGCAACTGTTTCAAATGGAAAGTTGACTAATTCTTACTTTCCGGATGTAAACTAATGTATAAGTAGAAAAGGTAAAAAAGAGCTACTAAGTAAGGTGGTTACTAAAACCCACAGTTCTTCTCATCCTTCTGTCTAGTAAACTTAAGATAGGAAGAGAATCATTGTGTTTGCAGCCCAGATAAAGTCAGCAAGAGAATATCTAAATTATACTGACAGCAATGTAGAGCTGCACAAGCCAGATAGAATACCAGTGTGGCTCTGCCAGCTCAGACTTCATTGAGTGTTAACTCCTTCCTGGCATGGCAGAGACATTTGTACAACCAGATTGTCCATCTCCTGGTAGGTTGACAGATTTCTGAGATAATAGTGAAAGGCTTATATCTACATAAGGAATTACCACTTTTTGCACAGGGCTTGCAATGTACTTTAGGCAATGTACTTCTTTAATCACAAGAAGGATTAATGGACATTCTCACAACTGAACTTCAACCACGTGTTGAAAATTAGTGTACTGTCCTCTCTTTAAAATGGTTTAGGCCATCCAAGTCCAACACAGCTGTGATGGACTCAATGACCCTGATTCCCTACACTTTTTTGTTGAAGACCTTGTCTTCTCGTGTCTCTTCAGTTCTCTCTCTCCTCATGAGATTTGTAGTTCTTCTATATGTATACCTTCACTCTAAGATAGTCAAGATAATTTATGACTTAAACAGTTGATATTCATTATTTTCCAGTTTCTGTTTTCCTGGGGTTTTTTTTCCCATGGAAGCATAACCTTTAGACAACATATACTACTTACAATAGAAGCCATGAAAGTAGTCCACAGACATGGAAGATTTCTGTGGTCAGTGAGACTTGTTAATTTGAGCCAAGGAATGCTGTTCTATGTACTAATGTGCATTTTTGTGGGAAGACTCACTGTTTATCCATTCAAAGATTTCCCCAGAGTTGCACATTTTTAGGACTTAGAACTTCAGATTCATAATGTTACAATTTCCTCCTCTTTAAAGTCCTCGATTCCGCTGACACAATGAAGTGTGGTCCTGCTTATTTGTATTAGCTCTCACATTAACTTATCACTAAATACTTTCAAATATATTAAGCTTGTGCAAAAAATTAAGGCCATCTTAACAATTGTTTCTTATTTTAATTGTGTCAGAATAACAATGTGCTGACAGTGTAAAGGATGTTCTCCCATCACATACTGATTTCCACCATTCTTAAGACACAATTTGTGTTTTCTGGAGTGGTCTACAGGCCTTCAAAGCATCAGACCAAATTCTGAAACTTGTTACGTGGGGGTGGGTTTTAGCTTATGATGAACATGAGCTCATTGTCTGAGTTCATGTTGATCATCTGGAGTGCAGAAATGATTTGAATTTGCAATCTTAATATTTTTCATTCATGGTTACTAAGGCAGAATTGTGATGTACTCTCCATGTGCATGTAGCTTTATCTTTTTTTCCTAAGCTCTTACACCTTACTCTAGGTGACTTTTTTCCCAAGTGTATTTGGAAAAGATGAATTGTCACATCACATAAAGTGTGAACTGCGGGAGGGAAAAGCTGCTTAGCTGCTTGTCCTCATCTCTGTAGCAGAAATCAAGGCTTTTCCACAGCTAATAAGCATAAGGTATTGAAGGCAGCTCTTCCTTTATGTTGCTGATGAAGAACATGGTTTTAAATGAGGAAAAATGAGAAACAGCTAACTTTTTTGAGGTTCAATAATGTATTGCTTATAGCACTTGTCTTCAGTGTGACAATCTTCTAGAGAATTAAATCACATTTTCATTCCTACAGAGCAAAATAAGAAAAATAGTTTAGGTTACCATGGTAGCTAGTGCACTTAATCTAACTGGAGAAGGTAGGTATGTTGCAATTTTTTTATTCTGCATCTGGGCTTCTGAATGCCAAAGAACAGATGACAAGGAAACTGGAGCTAACTCAAGCAGATTTCTACAGCAGTTTTTAGCAACTGTCTTGAAAAGTTTTCTTTTTACCTAGTTTGTACTACTTTTTGTAGGTAATAGTATTAAATCTTACTGTAACAGATTTTAAATAAATATAATAAATTTTTCTTCTTATAATCGTAAAAGTTCTTAAAAGTAATTTTAAAATAAATTGAAGGTAAGCCAAATTTTGCTTACCTGAGAGCCACATGACTATCACTTCAGGAATTGCAAGTGCACTAAATAGACGGTTAACAAACACTTGCCTTGAGTAAAGAGCTTCAACCCACAAGTCTTATCTCAGTTGCAAAGTCATGCTGTGGCTTGTTCTGACAAGGGTCTGGTGCCTTCTTTTGAGCTGTGGTGGGCTCATTCAGGGCTCCCAGGGAGCACCTTCCTGCCCTTCTAGCAAAGGGAAAGCAAAATCACTGAGAAATAAAAGAGGAATGTATTAATGAAGTGATAGATTGATCACAATGCTTATTGTAGTTAAATTCTTCTTCTTAATACAGATGTGCCTGTAAAAATAAATTTAAATGTTTAGTGTGTTAATCATATGCAGTTCTGGAGAACAAGTGAAGATTATGGTAGTGATTTCTCCCTGAATTGTGTTGTTAACAGTCTGTAGTCAGACAGCATTAAAACTGTGGCTAAAACAGACATATTTCAGTGAGACACCGGCCAATTGTAAATTTTGAAGTAGTATCTATATGAAAGCAGACAAGCATTTAATCCCTTCCCTATCAGGCAGAGGATCTTCCTTGCTGTGAGCAGTGCCTAGTCACATGTTTCTGAATGGTTGCCTGTTCACTCTGACCTTACACAGAGCAACAGAAAACAGATGTCCTTGAGTTTTGCCAAGTTTCTTTCTTGCAATTTAGGAACAATTCCACACGCACAGGGAGGTTTTTGTTAATTTCTTTCAGATGATTATAGAGAACTTCACAATATATAGGAATCCTGATCACCTCTTTCTTCAGAAATAAATACTAACGGTTGATCATTCCTGTCATTTTTATAAGAAAATGATACAAAAGCTGTATCTTATGATCTTTGGGAGCTCTTTGGGAAGAAGCAGCATGTTACTCTGCAAGAGCTCTGCTCTCCATCTTTATATTGTTACGTTCTGGTAGAGAACTTCTGGAGACACAGCTGAAGGTGTTTGGAGAGAAAAGACTGATAGAAACTTGATGACTTGCATTGCTAAAAATAAGACTTTGAAAACTACTGAGAAAACTAGTTTTCTCAGTAATATGGATACTTACAGTAGCCCACAAATTCCCTGACTTTGCCCATAATCTGAAAATGCTGAGCAATAATAATCTGAAAATGCTGAGCAATTTCAACATCTTTCAGGATCTGCTGAAGGTTCTGTTAACTAAGGAAAGCCCTGCATGAGCTATGAAGACACTCAAATGAAGCAGTTTTCCTAAATTAAATTTTAAAAAATTATATTCAGTAGATTATATGTTAATGGAGGCTTGCTGCCCAAAATTAGGCACTGACTTTAGTAAATCTTTTTGATCATCTCCATAAAATAATGCAAATAATTTCAAGAGATTTAAGGTATATAAGGGGAAAGTGGCTTATACAATTTCATGGATTTTAAGCAGAGAAACACCTACCTTTAAATCCTAAGAATAATTACAGTGTATAGGCAAGGTTTGAGCTGAGTTATGTTTGAAGGTATTTTTGCTGGTTTCACTTTTTTTTTCCCTTAATTCTAGAAGAGGAATTAAAAACTCAGGTATCAAAGGAAGTATTTTTCTCTTCTGAGACAGAATAGTAATAACACTGTGAATTAAGCAATGGTGAGACAGGTTTTGGTAAGGAAAAAATTCACAGAACTTAAAACTCCTGCTTGCCAGAGAGAGAGAGGGATGACTTAAATAGTTTGTCTTTCTCATAACTTTCTGAGTTTTAACTGTTAACCTGTAACTATTTTCCATGACAAAATCTTGTATAAAGGCAAACACCTGTTTATACAGTGTCTTCTGTGTAAGATAGCACAGAGATGGAAGGAGAATCCGAGTTGTGGCTGCTATTTGGAAGTCAGCTTGGAAATCCAGCGTGTACCAAGGGAAAGGAGCTAACTTGCTGCTTACAATCTCCCAAAATGTACCCAGATATATGTTTCAAGGTTTAATAGCCTTCTGGACATGACAGAAGCTGCATGGTGAAATAAGTTATTCACAGGAAGAGAGGAGGTGTTTGGCACATTAACTGGTATAAGTCTTCCGCTGTTAAACTGTATAAAATTCCAAATACACTAGAAAAAGTTCAGTCTTGCTTTGCATCTATGCCAACAGTAGTAGGGGTTGCAAATTAGTGTTGTAAATGAGCCCTTTTGTGAACCAGTGGCTGTCTCTTTCTTTTCTTGAAAAGTGAAGAAGTGGCTCAAATTAATCTGTCCTGACCTAGTTGGACTTAGTGATCTTTATGGGTCCCTTCCAACTTGAGATAGTCTGTGGTTCTGTGATTTATCCTTGTAGCTGAACTGCTGCTGTTCCCCAGGGTAGCTGTGGGTTTGCACCTGCAGTACAGATACCACCTCAGTGCACTGTAGAATGTGTTTGTTGGCATTTCAACTATTTTGCTGGAAGAATTACAGGTGGAAGAGGTTTCAAGTTGTGTTCCAGGATTTCAGCAAGACATCCTTCATCTGTTGTTCTTTGCTTTTTGTTTCCCTCCCGTGCCTTCCATCTTTAGCAGTTCTAGCTGTGGACGTGTGTAGAAGTGTCTTCAAACTCCCCTTTGTCTGCTGTGATCTGTGTGTTTCATCAAAGAATCAAATCAGAAGTAACATAATCCCTGGGAGTATTCAGGCTGAACTAGACTGATGTGGAGATAGGGTCAGGAAAACAGAAGTTGTTTCCAGTCACCCATTCAGCATGTACCTGACCAAACCCTAATAATTAATAATGCAAAATACAGATTGTTTCATGGGCCACAAGTAAAATTTTTCCATCACAAAACGCTTTCTGTTCAGAGAAAACAATTTCCTTAGAACAATTTCCTCAGATGCACTCCTTTTTCTCTTTTTTCCCAAGAGCTTTGTAATGTGGGTTAGTGGTGAAGTTGCTAATCTTCTTCCAAAGTGCAGCATTGCCTTCCCTAGCAGTAGTGTTACATGATTTTGTGGCAGGAAGTTTTCTCTGGTAGGTGGATAAGTACAAGCATCTAATGCCCAGCATGTGCAGTGAATGGCAGCAGGTCCTTGTGCCCCTTTTGGCAGGGAAAGTTCATGGTCTCATCCTGAATGCAGTGCCAGGATAATGTGGCAGTCTGGTAAGCCCTGGGCTGCAACAGGAGCCCAAGAGAAGGGGAGCGTGCTCTACCCACTTACCTGAACAGGTTTCTCTGACTTTCTGCACTTGACTGAATTTCTTTCTCTGTTGGGTGAGTCTGAATGTAGTCTTTTGGTTGGTTGGTTGGTTGATTTTTGTTCTTTTGTTTTTTGCATGTAAATTACACAGTTACTACTGTGAACAAAATGGGGCCTTTTTTATCTTTTCAAATGTTAGAATTTTTAATGAGAATACTTTTATACTTTCTGTTACTCCAGTATAAAAACATTATGAAATTAAATAAAAAAATATGCAAAGAGTCTGACTTTCCAGCTGATATGCTGTTTCAGATTATTTAGGGAAGTTTTAGAATATTTGCCTACAATATATTTTACAGCCTATAATAAAAAGTAAAACATTCAAAACTTTTCCTTTCAAATACTATTTGGAATTTCAGAAAATCTTGCTATGGCTATAAGTGAAATTTTGTAATGCCAATGCCTCAAACCTCCTTTAAAGCTTTTGCTAATATAACTCATTAAAGAAGGAAGTTAAGCCTACACATCTCAAGGTGCAAAACAAAATTGCCTAATACTATCTAAGTAACAAACCAGTTCTAACACTGTGAAAGCTGTTCTTCATCTCACATTCCTGCCTGAGGAAATTTGAGCTGAATGTGGAGATGTAACTACTGTAATGCTGCCCAGCAATTAATATTAATGTCAGCTATGGCCTCACAGTGAATCCATTTTCTTGTCTTCTCCTTCTGTTGATTTTTCTAGTATGAAAAAGAATTCAGATATCCTATGATAAGATAATTTGAACCCCAAACTTGTCTGTGTACTGTATAGATTCAGTGGTATTTTGGTATTTTGGAAGGGGAGTGTCTCTACTAGGTAACAAAAGAAAAATCATACAGGGTAATCAAATGCCATTTATAATGGACCATAAAGAGGACAATGAGGGCAACACTTGGGAGCTGGAAAAGGTTGTTTTGTAAGGTATGTGGGATTTTGGTGTGGCTGGGAATTACAGTCATACCAATGGGAGAGGCATGCACATCAGGAGGATGAAATGGAAGAACATTTCCCTCCTATAGGTCTTTTATTCCAATTTCTTTAAAAACCTTTTTGGAAAACTTCAAAACATTAGCTCTTTTGAACTGAGTGTGAAGCTTGGGGTAAAAATGCAAATAAGTAAAGGTTTTTCAGCCTAGAATTTGCTTCCCCATTTTTAATTTTCATTAGTTTTTGGAACAGGATCATTCCTTTCTGTGCCTAAAAGGTGTGACCTCCCCCCAAGCCTCAACACTTCTTTTTTTCTTTTTTTTTTCTTTTTTTTTTTTTTCCCCACCTCTCAGGAAAAACTAACCCAAACTGAGAGGTGATATCCAAGATAGCAAGTTACAAAATTATACAATATGCTACTAAATGTACTGAGATATTATTAATATAAAGGGAGCTTAAGGACAAATTGATGCCTGTTTTGCATGAGAGGATATCACCATCCATCCAATATAATTACTTTAAGAAATGCTTTAATGGCAGGAGGCAAGTGTTGTGTTTTTGTATGGTTTTGTGTTTGTTGTCTGGTTTGATTCAAACTTCCCTGCAAGCCAGTCAGCCCTCTTGTACAGAAGTTAAATACATTGTGGACTATGCCATCAAATATGTTGGGACAATGGGCAGAAACTGATGCACAGAGTTCCACCTGCAAATGAGGATGAGCTTCTTTACTGTGCAGTGCCTGGGTACTGGAACAGATTGCCCAGAGAAACTGTGGAGTGTCCCTCACTGGAGATAGCCAAGAACTGTCTGAACACAATCCTGTGCAATGTGATCTAGGATGACCGGACATGGTCCTCTCCAACCTTACCAATTCTGTGGTTCTATGAAAATTGTATATGTATATCAATAAAATTGATCTCAGATCATATCACTGCTGATGCCAGAAAGGTTCTACTGAATGTGGGCATCCTGCAGAGACTTAAATTTGTACCAGGGTAACAGTGGTGACATTGAAGTTCTGCACAACTTTAAGGACCATGTCACATCGATCTGCGTAGATCAAAAGTGTGCTTCAGTACAGAGCATGGGCAGTGATCGCCAGCATGAAAGAGATGCTCCCTTGCCACAGCTGGGAAATCTCTAGACAAACACTGGAAATCATCAATTTCAACAAAAAGATTTCTTTGAGGTGTCATTTCATGGCACATACATAGACAACACAAAGTAGTGAGTAGCCTAAGGTCAGGGGAATGGCAAAGGTGTGGCTACATTTGTCTCCTCCCTAACTGCTCATCTCCTGGCTGCCCTCCTCTCTCATTTTGTCTGTTTCTAGAGAAAGTTTTTGGTAGACTTTTGTATTGTCTGAATGTATAAAATAAAAGTTTGGTGAAAAGTCAAAAATACTCGTGTGGAAGGCAACAACAGAGTCCCACTTGCTTCTATATCACTCTATTATTTTGGTATTATTATGGCAATGTACATACTCTTAAATCTATTTTCTCATTTTTTCCTCATATTATTTTCTGCTTGCCATCCCAATCTTTTCTCTTTTAATCTACATCGGGCTTTCTTAATGCTTTCCACCACTCTTGCATTTCTTGTCTGCTAATTTCTTTCCTTTATCTCATTTTTACTTTTTTTTTTCCTTTCAGAAAAATTTGAAACATGGAGTTTTAACACGGACTATAAACTGGTCAATTATTCACCCTTATCTCTACTTAAAAATGTCGGTGTCAGCAGTAACAGGAGAAAGGGAACTTTCTCAGGAATGCTACAGGCAGTGGCAGAAGATGGAGGTCACAAATACTAGGAAAGAGCAGCCTTTACAAAGGGCCTGAGATGTAAAAATCTGCACCAGAAGTCATATGCAATTGTTTCTTTTAAATTCAAAATGACAGTGGCAACAACAATAACAATTGGTTTTAATTCTCTTTCAGCAACAAGAACAAGACCCGACTAACTTATACATTTCCAATCTGCCTCTTTCAATGGATGAGCAGGAGCTTGAGAACATGCTGAAGCCCTTTGGGCAGGTTATCTCCACCAGGATACTGCGGGACTCGAGTGGCACAAGCCGTGGTGTTGGCTTCGCAAGGTACCTCGGTGCTGTTAGCCATGCTGGCAGCCTTTTTCCTTTGTTTTGATTAAAAATGCAAGAATAGGTGGAAAAGGCAGAAATTACTGAAAATGATAAAGTTTGTAAAGAGAAGGAAGATTGAAATGGAGTTACCCAGCAGGATTTTGTTAATTCTTGCTTAGATGGCTAAATCTAAATTTATTGCTCTTACTGGACAATTATCTAGAATAAGAATTCACTCTAAACCACTTCCTTCTCTTTCCTGTACTTCTCCTTCCTCCTCTATCCCTGAGCCAGTAAGCAAGGGTTACGTGATGCTTCACAGAGACTTCTCCTGTGACTTCTGGCTTGTGAAGTTTGAATCCCAGGCAGCAGACCAGAAGGAAGAACCTTCTTCTCCACCCCCATGCCTTTTTTTTGTTTTGTTTTTCTTCATTAGTTCCTTGGAGAAAATGAACCCACTGCCCTTTGAACATCAGCCCTTTGAATTTTCAGGCTCATTAACATGATGTCAGCTGGGAAAGAAAATATTTTTATTCACTTACCATAAATCTCATCTTAAAATATTTGTGTGCTAAGTCATATATCTCACCCAAATCAACAAGAACAAATATTTTCCATAAATTAGTAAATACCTCCTAAATATTCTGTCATATGAGTCTACTTTTTCTCTAGTTAATGTAGTTATTTTTTCTGGGATCTCTTCATCAAAGTCTTTTCTGTGCTGTTTTTATTTATGTAAGTCCTGCTTTAAACCTAGTATAACAGTCAAAATTTAGAGACTTAAAATTGAAGATTTCTATTATCAAAAATAAAAGCATGCTTCAAGTAAAGAATTGGGATTCTCAAAATACGTTATAAAATCTCTGCAAAATAAAATTTCAGTAATTCAGATGTTCAGCCAATATTACAATAGCTCTGTATTTGAACAAATATCAGAATCTAAAATTAGTGCACAGAAAAGAACTGAACAAATTTTTCTCCTGATGTGGCCAAAATTTTTAGGGATTGGTTTTCCTGTGAGTTGGCTGGGGGATATTTCATGGCACTGTGATTTTTATCTTTCTTTTTTTTAATCTCTCCCCCCACTAGCCTCTTGACCCCCAACTTCATATGCTTGTCAAACTATCAGGTTTCAAGAAGGTATAACAAAGGAACAAAATTAGAAATAATAGAACAATATTCATTATTCAAGAGGGGAAAACCAGCAACCATAACACACTGCTACAAGCAAGTTTGGGCTTTGCTAAAATTTCTTCCTGTCCTCTTTAAAAAAATCAACAAGTGTTTGTAATATTTTTGGGGTAGAAATAGCTGGGCATTTTAATTTCATGAATATATGTGTGTTTTCTATGTAGCTTTCACTTTTTGGTACTGTGAAGGGTAGAATCCACTAACACCCACTATAAAATTCAGTTGGCATTTTGAATTCATTCAGTCTCTTCTCCCTAAACTTGTTTATCACCTCTACCTTGAATCAGTGGTATGGTAGGAAATATGGTAGGATATATTTTTTCTAATGTAGCTGGAAGTGTTCTAGAATCATATGCAAGTCAAAAAAACTTGTATGTATCCAAAACCTCACTTGTATTGAGGAACTTAAAATAGAATAGTTTTAAAGTACTTTCTCAATAGTTTCTCTATTATGCATTTTGTGGTTTATATATACATGAGTGAAGTTATTTTTATGTGTTTATTTATATACATAAATATTGTATACATAAGTTATAGGATAAGTATTGCTTCTATATCTAATTAGAACTTCTTTCCTTCTACAAGGTGAACATTTTTCTTGTATTGGAAAATTCTTGGATAATTAATTAAAGTTAAAATTTTCCAAGAAACCTGTAGACATTAAATAAATATTTTAATTTCTTGCCTTTGGGAAACTTTTATTAGGTTAATAGGGAGTAATGTATTTTATCAAGTCCAGATGAGTCTGAAACTAAATTATATTGTTTGTTTCATGTTGGACAAAAAAAAATTAGATTTCTTTGATGCAGATCCAATAATCCAGAACTTCTGAAAATTCTCTAAGATATATTTTTGGAATCATTAGGAAAACCTCTTGTTCAGTCTGGCTTTTTGGTGATATTGGTTGTTATCTGTGCTTGTATTTTGTCAGCCTTTGCAGAAAGGATATCAGAATTAAAAAGATGCCAAGACTTAGGAATTTTTAGTCCTGGTTGTTTGCTGCTGAGGCCATTGGCCTAATTTGTGGATATGAATTACAGAACTTAATAAGCAAATGAAAAGAAATTATCTGTTCAACATTAACCAAACATCATCTTGCAGGCAGCTGCAAAATCAGTTCTTTTAAAATATATTTTGTTGTAATTGCACGTCCGAGTCGTTCAGTGCGACTGAGTCCAAGGTGACAGTCGGGGCTGGCACACCCTCGATGCAGGTGAGGCCCCTCCCAGGCCAGCAGGGGCTCTCCACCCTCTGCCCAGTCTGTTAAGTCTAGATCTGACAGCGTGAGTGCACAAACCTGCTCAAGTTTTGGATACATTCTCAGTAGCCATCACAGCTATGCTGGTATTGCCTCCTGTTTGGAACTTGGAGACAATTAAATAAGAGCCAGGTGCATCATTTAGTGGAGATGATGTGTATAAGCTAAAAGCTGCCAAGTCAGTTTGGGTCATGCAGTCAGGCAGGTTTATATTTGAGTTTATTACGCTTAAACTGTACAGACAGCTCTGAATCCTCTCTTAAGAGTGGCATTAACCTTTGCTGCATGCAGCATGGACACTAAGGATTCAATTATGAATGATAGTGAGTCAGTCCTTCTGCTTCTTTCAAGACAAGAGAGGTACTTGAGGCAGCTTGGACAGCTAATTTCTGAATAAATAAGAGTATTATTTTCAGTTTGGCACTGACTTTAGTCTCAGAGTGCATAAGATGTTAATTGAGTTTGGCTTTACCTTTCTGAAATTATATGTTCTTAGAAAACATCTTCTCCATTGTTCACACATGGGAAAGCAAGCCAGAGCAGTGAAGAGAGGAAAAGCAAGACATATGATTTGAGAAAAACGCAACAAATATGCTTTAAAAAAAAAATCACAAACATGGGAATCTGGTTGGGTGTTTAATTTATGTAAATTATTCTTTATTTTCAAAGGATGGAGTCAACAGAAAAATGTGAAGCAGTGATTGCTCATTTTAATGGAAAATTCATAAAGACACCAGCAGGAGTTTCTGGTATGTTGCATGTATTTCTTACAAGATGTATGAATGGGTTAGTGCTTACATGGTGGAAGCCTGTTACACTGATTGTTGTATCTCCTTCTCATTTAGAGGCAAGCTTATTAAAATTAAACTATGCCTTTTTGGATGGCTGTAATGCTTGCTTGGAACACAGTATATCGCTTTTCTGTTGTAAACCTTTTCTAGGAATCTAGTAGTGTTCTCTCCTAGCAGAGAAACAAGCAGCTAAGATGCCAGCTACGTACAAATTTACATCCCACGTAATCCCAGTTGAAGTGAGGAAGCAAATATCTATCAGAACAGAATTTGGCTGCTTTTCCATGGACAGGGTTTTTTTTTCAGAGGCAAAAATGGGCTGGTTTTGTCATCTGTTGATGATTTTTTTGAAGCATTTTTAAAAAAATATTTGCTTAGGAAAAAAATGGAATCTGCAGCAGTGCCTGGCATGATCATTCACTGGGGAGCTGCAACTCTCAAGTCAGTGTAGGTTTTAAAGTCCTTCAGGAAAATGGAAGGAGGTCAGCATAGAATGCTGCTTCTAGAAATATTGTGCAAGGCAGAATTCAGAGAAGGCTTAGTACAATTTTGTTGTCACACCAAGTTCCTCATCTGTTTGTCTGCTTTGTCAGCACTGTTTCTAAGAGACAAAATGTATATTCCATGAATACTGAAAAATGAGGAGAGGAAATTCAGTGCTGCTGAGTAAAACAGAAAGTAAAGAGGACAATAAAGGAAAGAATACATGCCTGACATTCCAGGCAGCTTTCAGTAGGCATTTTATTGAGAATCCCAAGCGGGAATTTTACAAATTACAGTGTTGATGTGGTTGCTGAAGCTGCCTTTATCCCACTGGTGAAATGTTCTGTGCAACCAGGCCCTGTCACTGAGGAGGAGGAAAGTAGCCTTCGGCAGGCAGACAAGAATGTGGCTTGTTTAGTAAAACTCCAAACATGCCTCATCCCTGAAAGATTGCTCCAGTTTGAGGCAGTCTGTGCTGCTCTAAGGATGGAAAATGCTTCAGAGCACAGGAAACCACTCCCTTCGGCAAAACTAATCTAATGCAGTATTTTCACTTCCCTAGCCTTGCTTTCACAGACCCTTTGCACAGGGATTAATTGCTGATATTATTTAGTTAAAACTTTGTTACAAAGCTTTGGTAAATTTAAGCACCTTGTTGCATCTGTTACTGTAGTTATAATTTCTTCCTTGTTACATTTAGTAAAAATGTTACAGCCGATGTATAAACAGACAGTAATGACGCTAAGAACTGTAACAGAAGGTCCTATTAGTGCTTTATAGTTTGTTAATTTTTATTTCCACTTGCATTCTCCTGTTCTTAATGAATGAGCCATCGAGCATGTCATTGCTAGTCATGCTTTGTCTCCAGTGGGTCTTTGCTGAAGCTGGAGTTGCACTCTTACGTGATGAGGTTCAACTAGGTCGAAATAAAAAGTTGCTGCATGGAATTGTAGGAATGACTTTTGCAGTCTGAAGAAAACATTTAACATAAAAATGTCATGAATTAGGGACAAGAAATTTGCAGAGAACTGTCCATTGTCTGAAAGTGGAAACTACACAAGGGTCTCAAGATGTAATCCACCTCACAGGCTTGAACTTCTAATGCTTACTTTGCAAAGCAATTGTCCAGGCTCTTTGTCTAGAACAAGTAAAGAAAAACACACCTCCAGAGGCTGTCCTTGCAGTTACAAAGGGTGTTCAGCTCAGTCACTCAGAAATAGAGAACTCCAAATGTTTGAAAGTCAGTTGAGTGAGGTTGGCCTCACCTCCATGATGCTGAAAACGAGTCAAATAATGAGGTGCATAAGGGAGTTGTGAGAACCTTGGTGTTTTTTAAGACCCTCAATTTTGTTGTATAGGACACAGCCTCAGCTCTATGTTTCTGTGCTGGTGCTGTGAAGTTTCATTGCTCCTTGCAAAGGTTTTTATGGAGATCAAATTCTTCCCAGAGCTCCATACCACATAGCAAGCACCTGTCCAATAATGCAGCCTTATTAGAGAATTCAGCTTATGCATAATAGTATACTGCAGTCTGCCAAAAAAGTGAGGTGGAGTTGTGAGGCAGCTGTGATTTTGGACTGCCTGCAGAGAGAAAACTGGATGATAGTAGGAAAGCTCTTGAACAAGCAAAGATTAGGAAACTGTTTTGAAATAGATTAGCGGCCATTGGGATTATAAAGGATCAACTTCAAACACATGCAAAACAAAATCATAAAACCAGATCCATGTTTAAATTAAAACATTGTGTCCTAGAAACTTGGCTAAAATCAGCAAAGGGAGCTGCCTCTAAAAACACTGTTATCAGGATGAGGAGGGTAGGAAAGATGGGTCTGTAATGAAATAGGTGTGGGAGGAAGAACATTTGTTCAACAAAAACATAATGCTTTCATAATGCAGCTTTGTTATTTTAACTGTTTGGGCTTAAATAGAAGAATGGGTTAAACAGTTATAGAAAGCATAAATGAAACCTTCTCTGGAGCATGAGAAGACACAACTAATAAAACCTCTAAGAATCTGGGAAGGCCAGGGATTAACACAGGATGGTGTCAAAAGTGTCAACTCCAGAGTTAGGTGAGTGACTGGGCATTGATGATGCTAAGCAAGCTAAACCCAGATATAACTGGCTATTCAGGCTTTATTTAACTTAATGAAATATATTCAGTATTTAGTGTGTCCTTGTTTATCTTCAGTAAAGAAGATGAAAGGTTAGCTCAGAGTGCAATTTGAAATGCACTGCAAGGTGATATAACCCTGAAACTCCTAGAAGTGATGTGTTAGTTTCACCATTTGTTGTTGGGCTTTGTCCTTTTTTTAATGTAAGTTATTGTATTAGTTGGTTGTGTTTTATGGGCTATGACTTCCTCTCCATTTTGTCACCGAAAACCAAACTCAGAACTTTAATATTTGTACTTAATTATCTTCTCAACTATGACATATAACAATTATATGATTGTTATAATTTTAAAGTAACTTTTGCATTTAGTTTCACTCTCCTTCTTAAGTAACTATTGTTTTCGGGGAAGAATGTAATATTTAAAGCTTTTCTATTCTCCTGCGAAATGTATGACGTGAATTGGAGGAAACAGACCAGACTGGTATCAAGAGCCAGGAGCCAGCAGATGAGCAGTGAGAGCAGAGCAGCAGCATACTTAGCCTTCCTCCTCTAAAGATGATACTCAGTGTTCACTGAGTTTTAGTCTTGTGTTGGATCCATAGTGATTGTAGAAATTATCTTCTGGGCAAAATCTTGAAAGGCATCTCCTCCCAATCACAGTAGCGTGTACCTGTGTGGTGGTACACAAGAATAGTTACATAAAAAAATACCTAAAGCAGCTGTGCTGTAGAATATGTAAGGTCACTGTAAGTCTGAGTGTATTTGTCTCTCTTACATTTAAAATGAGAAATATAGAGGTTTAAAAGTTACAGAAGTTTTATGCCAGTTCTATAGTCTTTAATCTATGGATTATTTAATATTTCTTTTACTGGAAAAGAACTTAGGTGATTTTGGTTTAATGGGTGTAGGGTAAAAGAGCATTTTTGCTGAGCAGCCCATGCCATTTTTACTTCAGGAATGGCTGGTTATGGTGATGATGCAAAAATGAAAAATTATCCATGACCTGCCCCTCTCTTCCCACTTAAGATAAAGGTATTGGTTGCTCAGATTCTCTTTTAGGGGAGAAAATTGAGTGTGTAAAAGCTCTGCTTCTGCCTGTGTTCTTGACTAGACTGGGAAGAGGTCCACCAGGGATGATACACACTACAGTTTGAAATGATCTGGCCTTGGACATCTTTCTAGTATGGGGAGGAGTGAAAATGGAGCCCTGAAGTAGCTGTCTTCTGTCAGTCATATTCGAGTGTTTCCTAGTTTCTTACCTTTACAAAGTATCCAGCACTGAAGATCTCTAGTGAATTTAAGCTACTTGACCATAAATTGAATTTTTATTGTAATTATCATTCACAGATCCTTTAGAAAAAACAATGAACCACAGCCTGAAAACCACTGCTACAGGGTATCAAGGGCTGACAGTGCTGGTTGGTGTTACTACTGGTTGTCACACTGAAGGCAGAGGAACAAAAGTTTCATTCTTTTGATCAAGACCCTGAGATTAGTTTAGCTGGTCAGAGCGTGGTGCTAAGGTACCAGCAATGTAGGTTTGATCCCTGTATGGGCCATTCACTTAAGATTTGGACCTGGAAGGGGCCCACAAGGATCATCAACTGAATATTTTGTGTAATCTGTGAATTAGAGGCTTTTACTGCTCTAACTCCCATAATTTGCAATTGCTGCTTGGTTTTAAGAAGCAACATAGGATTAGAAGAGAAAAATGCTTCTTAAAACCACTCAAAATATCCTTCTGTGACAAATTATTAAACCTTGTATAAATTATTAAAACAATGTAATCCTGAGCATTATGTTTAAGTGAAGTCTAGGATGGTAAAGAGTATAATATTTAATTTCTCTTTAAACATATAAAGCTATTCTGATCTTGGGTTGCACAATTTCTTTTTTAATTCCCACAGCCTTTGGCAAAAGTTTCTAGCTGTACAGGCTTGCTCTATCATTAAAGTGATGCTTTAATGTCAGAATCCATTAAGTCCCTTATGCTTTGCACTAGAAAATAAGCAATGAAAGTCTCTAAAAGATGCAGTTTAATTGAAAACTGACTAAAGGAACAGTATTTTAAACTATTTTGTTGTATTTTTCAGTAACTGAAGGTAGGGTTTATTGAAAAGTTGATAAAATTAGCCATGTAAAGGCAAGGGTATAAACTCAAGGTCCAACAAAGAAACATCAGTTTTGTTCTTGCATTTATAGTATCACCTGGTACAAATCTGGGTAGACACTGAACAAAGACAAACTGAATTCTAATGTACAGATGTGTGCAAAGTGTCTACAACAAGGAAGAATTTACTCTCTGGACAAATATTGCATTCATATCTCTCTTCTGTAAAAACATTAGCCCTAGAGGAGAGTGATTCAGGGCAGGAGGAGATGGTCAGCACTTTCCACACCCAAGTTCTGAAGCCCTGACCTGATGTTGAAGGCCAGGAAAGCTCGTGGTTACAGATCCCCTCAGTAGCTGCAGCTCAACAGGCACCTGCAAACCATTAGCAGTGTTGGTTTGCACTGGGTCTCAGAAGAGTGAGCACGTGAAACGTGGTGTCCTAGCTGCAGAAGCTTAACTCCACTGTAAGTTGTAGCTTTTTACTTCAGGTGCCTCTCAGCTGTGAATGCAACTCTGAATATTTGTACTCTGCCTTTGTCTTGCACATACAGACAAGTCACGGAATGATTAATGATCTGCTTCATCACTGGGCCTGCATAGTTCCCAGCAATTAAACAATAAAAATGACTCTCCCTTCCTTCCTGTACTACAAAAGATTGCTTAACTGTTCTGTAGGACTTGTGAGAGCTTTTCGTTCAAATATGTATCTGTCACATGCATGCGCTTATATACGAGAGAGAGAATGTGTTGCATATTGTGAAAACTATGAGAAAAAGTAAGCTGAAGAAATAAGGTTCAGATTTAATTTTGAGGAGAGTAAAGTCTATGTTCATTCTTTGGTGGGAGGGAGATCAGTAGGTCAAGATAAACCCAAGAAGGTTTATCTGCTTCTCATGAGCCTCCCTCCGGTGACCGTCAGTCATTGTGTTGTTGCAGGAATGAACACAGTAGTATTCAGGTCACATACATGGAAGAGCAGCCAAAAATTGCAGTAGGGCTTTCCACTGGAGCTGTCCCCACTTCAGATCTTGAAGCAGAATCAGGGAAGGCAAATGCTGTACAGTCTGCTCCCAGAAGTGCTGGTATTAAGTAGATGGTCTGCATGGGGTTTTTTAGCGTGAGTTGGAGCATTCCCAGCATTTGATGGGTGCAGTGAGGAGCGAGGGAAGGTGGAAGGTCAGGGAAACAAGGGTCCCCATGGCTGGATCTGTGTTCAGTAAGATGGAGCACTAACTTCTAGGAGAGCAGAAATTGATAGCTCTTTAAATGTTTGGATTTCTTCATTGATGCAGGTTTTGGTTATTATGTATGCAAAATCCAGTGCATGTGTATAATTCTTACTCCATTTTTTTCTTCCTCTTTAAATTTGTCAGAGAATTTTTACAATGCAACATAGAAGATGTTTAATCATCTAAAATGTAGCTGGTTTGACTTAACTACTGACAAAAAATTCAGATTTATTGTTAAAATAGTTTTTAATGAACATTTTATTCAAACAGTTGGACAGGTTTACTCTGCTTTTTCTTTTTTTTTAAGAAAAGATCTTTATGTTGAGACAATGGTGGGAAATGCAAGCACAAATGATGTTTTCAGAAAAGTTTTTTACAATTCATTGTAGGGATTTTTAATGAAAGCATAATGCAGCTTTAAAGAAAGCATTTGCTACCTGTGAGTGCTATAACACAGAATGACAGGGCCAGAAACATTTTTCTGATGTCTTTCTGTACTGTTCTCATGCCAGAGAAATTGAATTTTGAAATGAAATTTTGATTTTTCATCCAAAATTTTATAGTGCATATTTTGGAAGTCACATATGCTCCTCATAAAACTAGCTTTTTTGAAATAATGTAGAAGTAGACAAAGATATTCAACTTGGGGAAGAGCTTTTTTTCATTTAAGGCAGTTAACTTCAGTATTTGGACCTCCTCTCTCAGTGTCCAATGGATTTTTGTTTTCCACATTGTGTAAAACCAATCAAAATTATTTCAGAGCAGAATATGAGAAATTTATCCATATTGGCTAGCATATTCTGAGATTACCTCCTCTTATTTCAGCAGAACTGTATGTAGACTAAAATGCTGTGTGCTATGACCGAGGTTATTGGATATAGCTTTTATAAAGCAACATCAAATCATCCATCACCATATTGACATAGTACCTTTTTGCTCCAAATATGTTGAAACAGAAGTTGCTTCACACAATAGAACACACTAAAGCAAAACTCAGTTTTGGTAATGCCAGAAATCCCCTCAGAAATACAAGGCTTTGAAGACAATATTTTCCAGTTTGTCTCCTACTTTAGGGTTTCTGTTATTTCCTTGTTCATTTACTCCATCATCCATAGGTCTCCTATATTTTTCCAGTGTCATTACCCTAACCTTTTCCTGGTTTATTTTATGATTATAGGGTTTTAATTACCATTCTCTGAAGGATAATACATTTTAAATTTATTCGGTTGTCATGTTTAATGTTGTAGTCTGGCACTGTATAACAGCACCCAGGTAGGAAAGGTGCAGCTCTCTGACCTGTGTGGTCAGTGCTGGAGATGAGACAGGGAACCACACACCAGTTCTGTCTCCCTTTTTTATAGAGAAGGCTGTTAAAAGATGTGTCATGCAGGAAGTGGATATTTTTCCAGTAGAAACAGAGCTAGTGTTTTAGGTGTGACATCCAAAGCCAGGGATGACTGAGCCATTAATGCTTGTTTTGTGCCAAAGTTTTAAAAGTCAAGCTCTTTGTGAGGTTACGCATCCCTGAGGTTTTCAGTGCCAGTCATCTTTTGCAGATGCAGACAGGGTAAAGAGACATCAGCACTCACCATGGTTATATTAATAGATTTTGTTGAAAATTTTTCTTGGGGTTGTTTTTTTGCAGGTGGCCTTCCCACCCCATGTGTTTACTCTGCATTTGGAAACTTGTATGTTTTCAGGTCCAGCCATGTCTCATGAAGATGTTTCCAAACAGAGAGTGACTGGAGGAGTGTCATGGTAAAGCTCAGACAGCTCATGTGTCAGGAATTATTGGCAGAGACGCGTTTGCATCCAAGTCATAACAGTGCTTCCACCCTGTGATTAGGGAGGGTGTGGTGTGATGCAGCAGAGCTGTGCTTCAGCCATAAGTACTTGGAAATGTGGAAGCTAAGAACATGGAAAGAAAGAATGCTATGCAAACCTTTTCATTGCTTCAATTCTGACATTAAAAATTGAGGTCATGGTCAGGATTGTATTAGGAAAAATAATAATAACAATAACAAGAAAAAATAATAAAGTATGGTGATGCTGTTTCATGGCAGTATGCAAAAAACCCCAGAAGTACAATCTAGAAGAATTCCTGGTTGCATTGGGTGTTCTTTATAGAGCAGATATAAAGTGGGAATGGACAATTGTGGCATTTTCTCAGTGCAAGGTCTCAGGACATAAAGGTGGCTCTTCTGGATGAGTAAAACATTTGTAAGTTTTGGGACATTACTGAAACGTCCAAGGGGTGGGGAGAATGTGTTACAGACCTTTGGCCAGATTTTTTCTCCATCCTCCTTAGATATGCTTCCAAAGAGACAAAGCTCAGAATTCAGATGGCAGTTCTTGTTGAACCTAGACCAAGAGACACATACTCAGGATATACAGACCATGTTTCCTTCCAACAGGTTTTACAGCAGCAGTTTAAAATCAAATAGATAAGGCATTCCAGATGCTCTGTTTGTGTGTGGCAGCTGTCTTTGTGCTATGCTGAACGGTTGTTGATGCTGTAGTACAGCTCTGTGTTATTTAAGTGTCATATTTGGAATATAACTTAAAGCCATACCTCATTTGGAGAGTTGAACACCTGTGTATCAGTGCTACTTCAACTAATTTTTCTTCTTTCTTCTCAGTTCCTGCAGAACCTTTATTGTGCAAGTTTGCTGATGGAGGACAGAAGAAGAGGCAGAATCAGAATAAATACATACAGAATGGAAGAGCATGGCACAGAGAAGGCGAGGTGAGACTTGTAAGTCCTCCCTTCAAGCTTTAGTGTGGGTGTGCAATAATGAATACTCAGGAAAATGATAGGCATTGAGACTTCTTGGCTTGGGTCTTTGGCATATTAAAAATGTGCAAGCAACTCTTACTTGACAGTTTGTGTCTCTATAAAAAAATACTTAACTGTGTCTTTCTTCTGAGGAGAAAAGGCAAAATGTGAAACACTGAGTCCTATCTCATTAAAGTGAACAATAAAATCTCCTTCAACTTGGTTATGATATAAACTTCAGCTTTCTCATATTATTAAACTACCAGAAACATAACTGTCCTTATATGCAGTAAATAATCCTTTGATCTATGCAAGACTAAAATGTACATCACTTTCACAAGATTAAAATAGTATACCAGTGCCATGCAGCATTATTATTTTTAGTCAACAGTTGTTTTAATCTTTAATGTTCTAAGTTTCATAGACTTACTGTGGCTAGCAAGCCTAGACACCTCATTTGTATTACACAGGAAAATTCAAATGTGCCTTCTGAAAAACTGCACTCCCCATTCAATCTTATAGGTCATATATTGTAGGCAGCACCCTAACATAATCGTCTGCATGCACTGAATCTCAGACATACATGTACTTTTAACCAGGTGTTTAATAGATTGCATTTTGTTCCTCATAATGGGAATGTGGAAACTTGTATTCACAAACAATATTGCTGATTCTCTTCACTGTATAATTACTTCTGTCAATTAACCTTTCCCTAAGTTTTGGTAATAAATTATTTCAATACAAATTTTCAGTTAAAAATGAGGCAACTAAAGAAAGAATAAGAGAAATAATTTACAATTAAAATTAATTTTGTCAACTCTTTCTTTTCCACTTTGTTTTTTAAAGGCTGGAATGACACTCACATATGATCCAACCACAGCTGCTTTACAAAATGGGTATGTTGAGTAATGGCACACTAAGAAAGAAAAAATGTTTGCATTATGAAAGATGCACAGAACTAGCATTTAATAAATATTTCTTCATTTTCTAGATTTTATCCATCACCATACAGTATTACAGCAAACAGAATGATCACTCAGACATCTATTACGCCATATATTGCTTCTCCAGTTTCTACATACCAGGTTTGTATTTAGAGCTTGGTAGCTGAAATGGTTCATTGGAGCTTATGTTTATTTATCAATTGTTACATCTGGTTTGATGAGGTCTCCAATAATGCTACATTTTAATGAAGTGGCCTCCTTGTGCTGTACAGCATCAAAGTGACAGCCTGAAAATCTGAGTGTGTGTTTCAGGAAGCTCAGTGATTTAATGAGACTCTGGTGTCTTGCAAAACCAAGTCTCCTACTTGTGCGGATGGCTGAGGGATTTGTAGTCACTTCTGCATTTCAGGGGAAATTTTTCATTTTCTCTCCATCAAATTCTTTTAATGTCACCAGTATATATGAAGTAATTATTTAAAACCTTATTGGTTTAATTAAATTCATTTTAAAAGATATTTTTCCATGCATTTTGAGCTTTTCTCTGTTTTTTTTCTCAGAAAGCCCAACAATATATCTTATGTAGTTGTACTAAGAAGGTTACAGAAACATTCTTGACATTAGAGAAGGAAATTTGAAAAAAGAGCTCAGAGTTCAAATTACTTAAGGATTCAAATTCAGTGTTTTTGTATTAGGAGTAAAGCATTTAATAGCCTAGGACAGTATTTCTAAACCAAAGGCTACTTTATGTTAAATAATAAATTAAAATATAAATTATGGACATTTTTGGTCCAAAGCTTTCTGAAGAGGTATTTTGATATGTGTCATCTTGAGTCCTCACAAGGGATATTGATATACAATTCAACACATTGGGAAATTATATGGAACAGTTTTAGCACTTTGATATAGATCTCTTAGGAATCCTCAGTTTTAGGGCATTATACATTTCAGTTTACAACCAACTTGCTTTAAATACAACTGTGGCAGTCTCAGATGTGTGCTCTGTAATTACTACTTGAGACATGCCAATTATGGCAGTGTATGCTGAATGATGAGCTTTTTTGGCATTTTACTGTTTAACACATAGATGGAGTAAACGGCAGTAATTCAGGTCATAAATAACCCAAACTAATTAAATTTAGAAAATTCCTACCTCTATGTGTCAGGGGAAGAAGAGGCTGTTTGCTTTCTAGTGAGAGGGACATGCTGAGCTTTCTGATGAGCTCTGTGTGTGAGTGAGTATGGAAGGGTGTGTAAAGGGGAGAGAGAAGGCTGACAGAGGCACTGTGGGCCATTTCATCAGCTGTCTCTTGCAGAAATTTCCATGTAGCCTTCAATTCCAAGTGAGGAGGATGAGGAAGAATTGTCTAATATTAGTCTGGAGATCTAATGCCGTCTTGCATGAGCAAAGTATTGTGTAGGAGTTAAAACAGTGTTCTCTGGTGTGAAGGGCAGCTGGATTATTTTTATATTAATTTCTGAGGTAACTTACGTAACACAATGTTTGCTCTTGGCAGACAGTGCTAGACTGTATTTTTCAGTATACTGACTCATTCTGCTTGGTACTGCATTACCTCAGAAATTACAGTAAGTTCTTACCCAGGAAAATATTTCAGTAAAATTAACTGCTATTCTTACTAAAATATAAATTATTTATCAATATACGACTCTCTGATATTCAGAATCCAAGTAAAAATTGGAAGTTGGCATGGAAACATACTACTTAGCAATACAGTATTATTTTTTAAGCTTATTGAGATAGGCAGACCACAATCCATTATGTTTCCAGAAATGTAGTTACCAGTATTTCAATATACATGGCATGGAGCTTAAATGATTGTGGATGGAGTTATTAATATCATTATGCTTGAAGTGACACAGTAATTGGAATTGAAAATTAAATTGAAGTATTCTGTATTGGGGAGGAAGGAGGTTCTGGGCCAGAAGAGTTTCACAATTTGAGTATTAGTCACATCTTCATTACTGATCCCTTCTCACTGAAACCTGCAACTTTCTGTCTTCTATACAGCAGGACGTATCACACAAGCAATGTTTTTGGGTTTTTTTGTTTCTTTTTTTTTTTTCTTTGAGGCATGGTATAACCTGCTCCTAGATTTATTCTTATTCAGGTAAACAAATTTAATAAAGTTTTGGCTAGTATTTTTTTCTGCAACCCCTGTACACCGAAATGACTGCACTGAGCCAGTTACTATCATAGTGTGAGATTAGCCAAAGCTTTAGTCAGGCTGTACCGGTATTTTTGCCATTAAGATTTTGCCTGAGGAAAGGGAGTGTTCCAGTCTTTTCCATTCCATTTTTGAACTCCTGTTTGCTCTTTTCCTGACTGAAAAAGAAAAAAAACCAAAAACCCAACTCTGGTTTGAAACTAAGTACCAAAAGGAGGCAAAAAATATTTCCGTCTTCCAGAAAATACCCCACTTGGATTTTTTTCAAGGCTGTGTGTTTACTTGTCCTGTTCACAGGACTCTGGGAATGATGGTAGAGGCATTTAAAAGGCTTTAAATGCCCAGCAGCAGTGGTGAGCCTGCTCTGTGTGTGGTGCAGGTCAGATTCCTGACCCTCCTGACACACCTACAGCAGGTGGGGAGGAAACATTTTTGTCCTTACCTTGAGTATTTCTTGCAGCACATTTTTTCAAAGAGCTGTTGCAACCAGCTCTTTTTAACCAGGATAACAATATAACCTGTTACTTTCCCTAGTTATATTTCACTTTGTCATGCAAAGTTAGGCATTCTACTGCAATTCAAGTATTTGGGTGGTCACCGATTTTGGAGAGAAAATGTGCTTGTTGCAAGAGCAGGGATGCTCATCAGAACCTCCTCCTCTTCCTGTGCTTTGAGAATATCACACCACAATGTCTCAGAGAACAGTGCATTAAATCTTCTCCTTTTTCCTGGAACAAGATTACCACAGAATTCCTGATTTTTTTTTGTAGTTGTGAAAATACAACTGAACAATAATTTATTTTAATCAGATCACACTAGAAGGCAAATGGCTATAGAAGGCTATACTTTCTGAGATCCCAATTACTTTTCCCCAAAGGAATTTCTGAGACAGAGGGAGCTTTCTTTTTCAATGTAGCAGAAATCTGCTATTCATCTATTTGACCCTTTTCACTGTACTTGATAGTTTCTGAAACCTGCACTAAAAATATTGTTGTCTGTTCTGAAAGGTGTATGTGGTATATGGTCTCCATATCTTGTCTCTGATTTACAGGTTACAATGTAATTTTTCATAGAAATCAATGTTGTTCCACAGAGGGACTAATTGGGTTAAAAAGTCAATAAATAAGGGAGGAGGCATGTTAACATGATTTAAGTTATTACTATATCTAAGTTGGAGTAATGTGTAAAATGAAAAATAAAATGCCAATTTCATTTTAGGTTCAGAGTCCTTCTTGGATGCAGCCTCAACCATATATAATGCAGCACCCAGTAAGTTTTTGTGCTTCTCCATTGTTGTGTTTATCTATTATATAAACACTTTGCATACTTTAAACCACAGGAAGTATGTCAGTTCCTGCCCAATTACTTCCATGGATCAAAATGAAAAGCGAAACAAAGACAGTAACCTGAACTGGGGCCTTATTTTATTAGGGAAAAAAAAAAAAACTACCTTCAGAGTATCAATGTGATGAGGACCATTAGAAAAAACTTCCAAGAGGAAGCTTAGTGGTGGGGGTTTTTTCTTTTTTTAAATTTTATTTTACTTTAAATGGAAAGCACTTTGCAAATGCTAAATGCTTTACATACTGTCCACCTTTCAGGAGCTGAAATTGGAGACCCAGTGTTTTAGAATAGGTCTACAATAGTTCAGACCGGATAATTTGTGAAAGACAGATGGATGTAGTGATATGAATGACATTATGGGCACTCACTTGAGAAAACCTGCATAGCTTGTTCTGGCTTCACCACTCATGAGTAATGCTGGTCTCCCTACACTTTTGGCTGTGGCATCTGTACCAGACTGTCAGGCATTCTAATCTCTACTCTCCGTGATATTTTGCTTCTTGTGTATGTCATTTGCCAATTAGAGACTTACTGGGTTTCTTGAGATGAGCTTTACTAATAATAACAGGCACTTTAATAGATGCACTCCCATAGTTAACAAACAGGTCTGTTTCCAGATGCAGAAAGGATATTGTTTTGACTTTAATTAACCTCTCCATGCAGATTATAGAATGTAAATCTTCTTGGCAGAACATTTTCTTCTTGGGCATGCAGAGAAGATGGTGTTGAACCAGAACACCCTCTCACACACTTACTTATTGTTGTATTTGTGGTTTTTGATGTTAAATACACATACACAGAGTAGGTTTTAACTTCCTTCTCTAGCAACACAGATTTTTATAAAACAACATCCTGCAAATAATGCTGTGAAAGACAAGAGTTGATATGTTATAATGGTGTATTAGTTTAGGTGTATTAGTTTCACAGGTACACAAGATGAGATTTCACATTTGAAAATAAAGACCTAGATTCTAGACTGAAGTTCGGTTTTGGCCTGTGCAAAGACAGGTGCTGTCTTGCTCATTTGCTTTTCAGAGAAGCCTGCAGTCTACAGACAGGAAATTCTTTCAGTGTTTGATGTGCCTGTGACTCATTTCATCTACACTGATCACATGGTTGTTTTTCCAAGTATATTCTATACTTCTTTTTTTTTATTTTTTTTTTCATTTTAAGGATTAGTTATTGATTCAAAATACTTGCTTTCAGTACACTGCAATTATTTCTGTTTGTTTTGAGCCTCCGTTAATTTTAATCAACACCTTCTGCAAGCATAAGTCATACAAAGTATTTGGAAATGTGTTTTTGTGGAACATGATTGGTAAAATGAAATTTCTTGATAATCTTCCATTTCAGTTAACTCTGAAAACCTGTGTGCTGTCCATATTTAGCAATCTAAAGTGTTTAGAAGTTTAGAGTATAATTTTTATGAACCTAAATAATGGTACAGAAGCAATGGAAATGTCATCAAGAGCAGCTGGTATTTAGACAAAGAATCAACGTTGCTAAGTCACTCTTCTGAAATGTGTGTGCTAATGAAAGCAGCCACTAAGTAGGGCAGCTGTCTCATGTGTGAACATCGTGTGTGATAGGTAGCAACACAAATGTTCCTCCTCCAAAGCTGCCATTCCTAAAGATGAGATAAAAGTTTCTTCCTGAAACATGAAATTCCAAAGCTTAAGCTAAGTGAATCTGTACCAGGTAACATGTGCAAATTTTTGCTTTCAAGTCAGCATCTGGTTAAACTCATATTTTACAAAGCATTTTCAGCAGGTCTCTCAAGTGTATTGCACATCAGTTGAATGTACTGAAGTCAAAGCAGGTCTTCCACCTTGAGCATCTACAGATGCTCAAGTAAAATATTCAGAATGTCCCAGACTTGCTTTTCGAGCCATTGCCTGGGATTAAGGAGAGTTCTTGTGGTACATCCCCTCAGAAGGACAGTCCATACTTAGACTCTCAAATAAAAAATTAAATCTGAGTGCTGCAACCATTTCTTTGTTTCTCTGTTTTAACAGGGTGCTGTTCTGACTCCCTCCATGGACCACACCATGTCACTACAGCCTGCATCGATGATAAGCCCTCTGACACAGCAGATGAGTCATCTTTCATTAGGCAGTACTGGAACAGTATGTAGCAATTTGATACAAAATAGAACTTACCCAAGTAGAAAATACTGCATGTAGATCACAGTATCCCTGTGCAGCTTGCATGTGGGAAAAAGTAATCCTATAAGTCATCTTATGTCCAGTAAATTATTAGGAACTGTCTCCATTTTAAAATTATATTCAGCACCTTTTATTCAGTCTATTAACTGATCAGAAATTGGAAATGAGTAAATAAAAATAGACCAAAACAAACGAAAGCCATCCAGGAGGTAACTTCAGAGTTGCATCCAAAAGATTAAAAATTAAAAGTTTTACTCTTTATATTCCTTTCTGCAACTCTAATCTCTTGAAGTGTGGAACAGAACTTAAATCAGAAGAGATTCAAACTTGCTTCTAAACTGCAAGACCCTCCTTTTCAGACCAAGTGGGGTTAAAAAAGAAAATATGATGACTGGGGTTAACAGAGAAGGAAAAGTCCTTTACATAATCTTTGAAGTCTAAATTTAAATTTTCTCAAAATAGATAAATGACTTCCCTGGAAAGCCTATTGATTTCAGACACAAAAGTATTTCTCTTATGTATATTACTTTAGGGAAACAGTCAATATCTATTAAGCAATACCATGACAGGTATTTTGAATACTTTTATATTGGGCTTTCACTCAATGTAATGGTCTCTGTCGTTCTAGTACATGCCAGCCACAACAGCTATGCAAGGAGCCTACATCCCCCAGTACACACATGTCCAGACAGCAGCGGTTCCTGTTGAGGTCAGTATATTTTATAGAAGACCAGAGATAAGAAATGTGAATACAATTTTTTTTTCTAGGAAAATTAGTGCTCAAAGGCAAATATTTTAACTGTGAATGTACTGTGAATGCCACATGTATTAAAACTATAAAATGTCATTATTCTCAACTAATACAGTCAGTATTACAACAAAGAATTACCTGTACTTATGGCAGTACATACTCAGAGCTATCTGCTCTCTGAGCATAGCTCAGGCAAACCCTGTGTTTTGTCAAACATAACTCCAATAGTAACAAGCCAGGGAATGTATTGTAGTTTTGATCTTTCACTTAGTTTACTTGTGTGCAAAATTATCTGCCTGCAGACCTTGATTGTAGCTTTTTGCAAAGAATCCTGATTTGACCCTGGCATCTCAGGATACTGTGCATGTTTGGCTAATAAATCTCTCTATCGAACAGGAATTTATTACTTTCATTGGAGAGCATAACATAAGTAAGCTAAATAATTTGTCTACTACCTTAAAGCCTTTCATAGGTCAGTACCACTTTAACAGAGGAGCTAGATAAGGCATGCTGCAGCTCATGTATTCAGAATGAGTGCCAGACAGTCTCTTCCAGAGCCTGTAAGAAAAAAACCATTTCATTTCAAAGTCTGTTTATCCAGAAACTCCAGAATTTGTTTGATTCATTTTGGTGCATCTGCCCATGTGGATCAGAGAAGTTCTTTTGGTAATTACCTGATTGCTCTGTCTGCCAGAGCACTCTCAGCTGAATTAATTGCCTGGTTTCTGGGGAGCCTGGTGCAAAGTCCCGTCTACAATTCTTTGTGTTGCCTAGTGCCAACCCCATCACAGTACTCATAGTGTTTGTGTGGTAAGTAGATCTCATTCTTCTCCCTCCCCTTCAAAAGGAGAGGGACAGAATGCTCTTTTACATCTACAGATAGAAAATATTCTAGCAGTTATTTGCTCTCTATATCTATAATGTCAAAAGTTTGGGGTTTTTTTTTTCATTATCATCAAAGCATCTGAGGAAGTGCAAGGTTTGCATGATCATTTAATTTCTCTGTTTGCTGAAATATTAATCAAGGTAAAGTTAACACCTCAGATTTGGAATACCTCACTTGAAAAATGTGATGAAGATTTTAGATTTGAAGACTGTTAATTGCATGAGTCAAGTGGAAATACAGATTGCAGGTAATGCTGCTTGATTTTGTCTCTCATGGCTTGCCTTCCTTTTTATTTGCAGGAAGCCAGTGGTCAGCAACAGGTTACAGTAGAGACGTCCAGTGACCATTCTCCATATACGTATCAGCAAAATAAGTAACTGTGAGGTAGGGGCTCATCCTGTCTCATGAAAGATGTGAATTCAAAGATGCTTTATTTTATAATTTACAGTACTCTGTATTGAACTTTTTTTTAATGTCATATAAGTAATACTGATGATACTATCTGGGGACAGTGAAGCTGATTTGAACTTGGCCATTGTCAAAAGCCAGGGAAGGAAACATGGGATCCAGAAATGAATTAATGGTTTTAATAATTTCTCTATACCATGACTGGATTATGTTGGATTTTAATTTGTTCATTTTAGCAGCATGCTGTATACAGAACAACAATGAATTAATGCAAGAATACAAGAATCAAAATGCTAAAGGGAATTGTACTGATAGACATATCATGCCTAGTTTTGTGGTACATGTAAGATTAGAAGCAGCTTGGTGGCTGACTTACAGACCACAGGCAGGGAGGCAGTCTGGTAGAAATCCTTGCTGACCTTTTCTCCTGAAGACTTCCCTGCTCATCCTTTTTTCTAGAAAAAAAAAGCAGTTTGGTCCAGAGTTTTGTCAGTTTGTTTTTAATCCATGTCCTCATTTGGCTCTAATTCCAGAGTTTTACCTTCCTCCTTCAGGTTTCATCTGGTTCTGCTTGCATGGCCTTTTTTACTAGCAAATCATTAGCTTTACCTGAACTTACTTAATACAAAATTGTTTTGCTTTCCATCCTAAAAATGCTACTTGCACTAACTGTTCCCTTTTCCATGATCCATGTTTTAAAGTTCTGGAATTTAGTTCTTCCTTAACTTGTCTTCTTTTTTTTTTTTTGTGAGTTCTTTGTAAGCCAGACAACTTGGCTACGTAATTTTTTATATCACATTTTCTAAGACCTCACACTGAAAAATTCCATTCATCTGCAATAATGTGCTGGAGGCCATGTTAGAAGGGTTTTTCTACAGCCCTTGTGGCATTTATTTGATACTGAAAAATCAAAATCAGTTATGTGCTACCATTGTGTGATATCTCTCTAAAACGTATTGATCCAACAAAACACACATTTTGGCATTAGCTTTGATCCTGCAGGTCAGCTGTGCTGTTTGACAACAGTGCTCTCATCCCCATTATTGGCATAACAGCTTCTTATATGGAAAGATAGAAACAAACCAATGGGGAAACTTGGCAAATCCAACAGACGGCAGAGCCTGCGTAGCACAGCATATGACCTGTGTTATTCCTGTAGTCGGGCCAAATGCTGGCATCTAGAGGAAGCCCACATCCTTGATTTGCTTCCAGGGCAGGCAGAAAGCAAAGCCACAGGCTCTTCTCGTTATCCATCTCCTCGTGTTAAAATCATGACTCCTGCACGTTTCCCATGCCAAGGCTGTTGCCTGGTGTTAACCGCTTTTCAAGGAATTATTTGTTTTGCCTTAAGTCTTCCCTGTGGGCATGTAAAACCTCCTTACCAATAGAGATCTGTGGTAGCCAGCGAAGCGAAGTGTAATCCTGCATGTCACATCCCCATCCTGCCTCTCTCTCCCAGCCTGTCAGTATCTCTCCCCATAGACTGAGGCCAGGCAGGAGGAACAGCCTTAAGTCTTCTGAAAGGATGAGTTGTTATTGCCATCTGAGACACGTTTTGTATTGATGACTCTGTGTAGAATTCCAAGCTCTGTGAGCAGTTCTGTGTGTTTGCTGTAAGCCAGTTCTCTACTTAGTTTATTCTTCAGAGGGGCACTGTTACCTGTATTTATATGCAGTGGGAGCAAGTGAAATCTATGTCAGCAGAGTCTGTAGCAGTGGGCACGTGGGGAAGGTTAATATTACCCAGCTGATTTCAGCCTCAGAGCATGGCATTTGGTATTTCTGCCCCTGGAACATGCTGGTACTTGCCTTGTTTCAGACAGGTGAAGGGGAGGGAATCAGCAGTTATTTCGTGCCCTAAATACAGGGAACACTGCAGTCTCTTGATTGTTGTGGCTTTGTCACTGTTGTCAATCTGAAACTTCTTTCTAAATGCACATGCAGCACTTTTGGGAATGTCTTATTTAAAGTAAGTACACATATTCCCATAATTTGAGGGGTAAATTACAACTAGCACATTTGCATGAGTGGATGCAGTCAATCACAAATCACAGTGTTTTTCCTCTGGCAGCTACATTTAACAACTTTATAGCTTCTTTTCAAAAAGTTGCTCCTATGTGAAAAATAGTCAAAGGGACTTGAAAAAAAAAAACAAACCTGTTTTATATGCACCTACAAATGTACAAGCCTTAAAATACCAAACTTTGCCTTGCTTTGAAAAATTAAAAAATTGTCTAAACTTTTTTGTCATTAGCTGGGTACTTTTTTAAGCCCATGTGGCAATATAAGCCAGTAGATTAAGAAGTCTGCCTTCACATTTGATGAGCCCTGACTTGCTGTTCAGTATTACCATCAGGGAGGCACAGTAGCTGTGTCTGTCTTAGCTGTCGTACGTAGCCTCATTGAGGCTGCACCAAAAGAAAGTTATTGTTCCTTTTCCAGAGCCTCAGAGAGGGCACAGGAGTAGCACACTCAACCACTTTTGGTCAGTTAAAAGGAACAACAGCAACAAAGAAGGGAAGAGCTTTGAGTGCTCCTCACGGCTCCCCTGTGGGAGCTCTGTGTGCTGAGCAGTTGTTAGGGAGAGAGGGGGAGATGTGGCTCAGGCTCTGTCCTGGTGGAGAGCCTTATCCTGGGAAGGGCCAAGCACCTGCAGTGCTGCCTGTGTTACTCCCCAGGTTTATGCTCAGATTCATTTAGTCTTCTCACAGCTGTCTAAAATAGGAAATTAGTTCGTTTTGTAGACAGCTACATTAGAAAAAAGGTGTGTGATTATAACTCCACTCTAGCTCTGACCTTTCTGTGTTACAGATGTCCAGTGTTGACCTGGCCTGGAGAAGGGTGCAAAGGCTGAAACAATCATGGATTTTACTGATCAATTGTGCTTTAGGAATTATTGACAGTTTTGCACAGGTTCTTGAAAATGTTATTTATAATGAAATCAACTAAAACTATTTTTGCTATAAGTTCTATAAGGTGCATAAGAAAAACCTTAAATTCATCTAGTAGCTGTTCCCATGAACAGGTTTATTTTAGTAAAAAAAAAAGTTTTTATCAAGTGTTATGACGCAAAAAAAAAACCTTCAAATTTCTGGGTATGCACAGATGACCACGAAGACTTATTCACGTGCATGACAGAATTTGTGTTTTGGTTTATTTTTATTTTGTTTGTTTCTTTTTATCTTTTTTTTTGTATGAAATGGATTTTCTGAAGTTTAAAATAGTAAAACATCTAAGATGATGTTCTGTGCTTGCAGTGTGTGAGTGTTGCTTTAGTGCAGTGTTGCAGTTATAGTGTCTGGTCTCTTAGCTTTCTGTTTTTCTTTTAATGTAGTGTGAAGTGTCTTATCCTTTTCTATAAATTCCAATTTGCCTTAAATCTTTCAATGCTGTAGCTGTTTCAGTAAGTAGTCCAAACTAATGGTGTAGAATGCTTTGACCAAATGAGCTGGTCTATTATGCCTTGTAAAACAGCAGCATAGGGCTTTTAAAGGTAGTCAATAAAAATTGCTGAAAATTTGGCTTTTTTAATGTGTAGTAAATGTTTTTAATGATTTTTTCACATAATATGTAAGGTAGTGAAATGCAAGAGGGGAAAAACATGTTTTGTGTGAAACACATTTTCTGACTGGGGAAATTTTAATAGTATAAATTGTTTGTAAGGCCATATGCCAATAGTTCCCTCTGGTAGTTTGAATGATTTAGGAACTCTGCTGTATGATGCCATGTAAAATCTTTTTTTGCCTTTTTTCAGAAACTAACTTGATGTTCTAGTTTTAGCATAAGTAGAGTAGGGAGTTTGGGGTGGAGATATCACCGAATGTTTTTGTCCTTCCTTTATACTAATGATAGTGCTTTAGGATGAGGATTGTGCTGAGAGGTAGCAAACAGAAAAGTTGCTATTACAGCAAAATGGCAAAAGCTAAAGGACTCGTTTTCAAACATATGCTGAGATTTAAGTAGAAGCATAATTGATTGGGTACTAGCTCTCTATAGTAGGTAAATAAAAATAAAAAGACTTGGCACTTTTAAAAGGTAACTTTACCAAAGAACAAAGAGCCAGTAACCAATAATTCTGATTTGTCTCAGCATTGCGTCTTCTGTACTCTTTATTTTTGCCGGACCAGTTTGCGGTTAAGAGAATGTGCCTTTTTTGTACATTTGCATTTAGGTTTTATAATTTTAATTGATGTATGGACACAAAAGCATGAAGGAAGACTTGGATCCAAGCAGTGCCACACTTTACATCATCACTACAAGTGTTAAGTGTAAAGAAAACCAATTTTGAAACTATGAAATTCCTGATTCATAAATACACAGTTATTTGTACTTCACATATTAGATAATTCACTGCTACTAAAGCTTTTTATTACAATTGCATATGTTTTAAATTGAATGCTAAATTAAGTTGTCTTCCAAAACTGTGTACTTCTCTGGTCAGCTGTATATGATCAGTTATCTACCTCAAAGTTTATTTCCTTTTGTATTGGGACAGGTTGCTGGCCCTCCCTGTTTCCACAGACCAAATCATCCTAGCTCGGGAGCTAGGGCTAAGCAGTTGTTTCTTTCAAGTATTTTTTAGTTTTTAAATTTTGTGTGAGTATTGGAGTATAGATGTCGGTGACATTTCATAGTTTCAAAAGTAAATTGCTGCTCTGAGAAGTGTAGATTCTAGTGAAATGCATAGTCATAAGAGATGTGTTTTTGTTTTTTCTTTTTTTAAAAAGTTGTGGTATTATTGGTTCTATGCTCCCTGGAATATTACTGCTTTGTAAAAGTCCAGACTTCCTGCAGCACCTTGCCTGTATTTGGTAACTTTCCAAACCCGGATCTCTCACTACTTGCTATTTTTGCATTAATTAAAAACTGCAGTATGATAGCTCTGTTAGAGGGAGGGAAGAGTTGCTGCCAGAAATGTCTGAACTAAGTGCCATACTCATTGTCTGGGTAAGATTTGGGAAATTTAACCTCTGTACATAAAGAAATAATCAGTTACTTAAACATCACATAGTAGACAGCCATTAAATTATAAAAAATTAATTTATGAAGAAAGACCTTTTGTACAGATTGAAAAAAAAAAAGATTTTCATAGAGATATCTATATGATCAAGAGAGTTAATTTTTTATTTTTGTTTTACTAGTGCCACAAACTTGCCAGTGGTAACTTATTTGTCCGGTTCAAGATAACTCTGTAGTTTTGTTTCCTAGGACTTGTTGTTAAACGCCAAAAGACATTTTTGAACTGTAAATTTGATTAGATTGTTAGCTTTTTCTGTTTTATTTCTTTGAAAACTTTTGAATAAAAAAGATCTAAAAAAATGAAAATGCATCGTCTTTTCCTTCAGACCTTCCTTTATTGGGGGAAAACCCAAACAGGTTATGGTAAAATTTCTGCATTTATTTTGAAATGTTAGGAATTGCTTTCTGCTTGACAGCCTGGGTTTTTTTCTCCTCTATCTTTCGTCAAAACCAAATTTTAATTCTTTCACACCACGCTACGAAGTCACTAATTCTTTCAAACAAAACAGGAAAAGATATATGAAAAATATATGATGAGATGTCTGACTTGGATGCAAGAACTCCGTTCTGCTGTGTGTCAGCCCACACAGGGAGTTGTGTGTAACCAGGCTTGTGTGCTGTGGCTGTAAATGCCATTTTCCTGAGGTAAGGTTGGAGGTGGAGAGTCACTTCGGTAACGCATGGCACAGGATCACTGCCTTCAAATGCTTTTGTCTTCCCACGTGTGCTGGCATTGGCTGTAATACCCAGTTCTGGAGAGCAGAGGTGACACTTCAGTGGGATTCAGAGATCTCCAGTGTTGGCCTTCCAGCTGCCATCTTTAAGCCCTGCATTTCTTTAAAGGTAATCTCTGATTTTATTATCCTTTTGGCAGGATCAGTACTGCTGGTGGTGTGTATCAGGTAGAGGACTGCTCTGACCAAAGTAAGGCTTGGGAAGGCAAGAGGGGAAGAGTCAAACTATTGTGTCTGCTCAGCCAAATGCTTTACCAACTGCATGGTCTTGGCATGGCTTTGGATTGATGTGTGTGGCAGGAGAGGGGCTCTGGCCTAGCCTTGGGCACCTCAGGGTGCCCTCAGTGGCACAGAGCAGGGCTGGGTGATCCAGAGAGCTCCTGCTCCTTGCTATGGGAGCTCGATGGGCAAAGGGGAGGCTGGCTAACCCCAGGCTGTGCTGCTCTGGAGAGCCTTCTCCAGCCTTGGAGACAGTTCTTCCCATTGCTCACCTGGCTTTGAGGGATCCCAAGGGCTCTGCCAGCACCATGGCAGGCCAGGCAGCCTGCTGGGGATGACAAGTAGGGGCATGTTGCTGGCAGTGCACAGCCTGAGCTTTCAGTCCTGCAGTACTCGTGCAAGATATTGAGAATAAATGTCTTTCCAGTGGAGCTGGCAAAGCAACTCACCTGGGGAATGGGAAACTTGATTCACTGTTGCTTACGCAATGAAGATGTCCTCAACAATTATAGCACTAATTGACCCAGGGGAATGGCCTGAAGCTGTGTCAGGGGAGGTTTAGGTTGGATATTAGAGAAAGGTTCTTCACCCAGAGTGTGGCTGGGCACTGGAACAGGCTCCCTCGAAAGTGGCCACAGCACCAAGCCTGACAGAGTTCAGGAAGCGTTTGGACAATGCTCTCGGGCACATGGTGTGACTCTTGGGAATGGTGCTGTGCAGGGTGGGGAGTTGGACTCGATGATCCATGTGGGTCCCTTCAAAATCAGCATATTCTGTGATTAATGGAGAGAAAAAACCATCACGCTGTGCTACTAGACCCTCAACTCCTGTAACTGAAAAAAATACCATTTAGCCATTTGGAGGGGTCATTTAAATATTGGCCCAGTATGTTGCCTGTCCCAAATGCAATGCATGAGAAGATGAATACAGAAAAGTTTAAACAGTTTTTCTTATATTATTCATGTTCATCACCATACTGAATTAATCTCAGATTAATAAGCATTCTTTTTAAATTAGGTATGAATACCCCTCACAAAAGCTATATGTAAATAGACTCACAATAATACAGGCTGGAAATGTTTTTTGCTCTTTCTTCATTTGCTTTTCTAATTATTCCTATGATAAACTTAACTCTCTTAGTATATTTGATAAGACTGAATGCTTTTTTCAGGTTAGTATCTTTTGCCTAATCTAATAAGGTTGCGTGTATCATTCCTATCAGGCAATATGCAGTATTGTAATATACTTTATATTATATGCTTTAATTGTATATAATAAAAGTCATTACCAACTAGTTTGTTCAACATTGACTCCATCTTCTTGCATACAACCTGTTTTGAACCCTACTAGCAAACCTGCTGTTAATAATGTTTTTTACGTGTTAACAAATATGGGTAAGTATCAGATTCATGTGGGATGATTGTGTACCAATGTAAATGTTTTGTGCAAGATCATGCACCAGCCCTGTTGTTTTTTGGTTGTTAGTGATTACAAAGTAGCCTTTCTTTAGGCACTGTACATAATTTTTTATTTTTCTCCATTTTCTAAATCAGCTACTCTGGGCAGGTGCAAGACAAGTGCAGCAATCAAGCAATTAACAAGTGCATTAACAAGCAATATAACCAAGTACTGTTGAGCAACTGAGCCTTGCTAATGACTGCATATATTGGGCTAGAACAGAGTAAGTCAAAGTACTCTAAAGCACTTTGCTGGTACTGTGTGTTAGCTTTTCAAGGGAAAAAAAAATTAGTAAGTGCTGTTTTGCTCTCCCCTTCTAGCTTTAATTTATGCCATGGTACCTCCACCAGACAAAGTCATGACTGACTAAAACTGTAACACCTATTCTTCCACAGAAACATTATATCAGAAATGCATTTTGTGTGCCAGAATATTTGTATGGGTTTGTACTTCTACTCCTCCTGTGCACACTTCACTGCACTTGTTCCTTTTGCTGTAGTCAGCCACTCCAAAATTTTTTGTGAACTTCCACATGTGTTGGAATAAGATAATCTGTCCTGTCCAGCAGCCTTCTTGTGAAAGCCAGTGTGTTGTTTGGTGGCATTTAAGACGCGTTACCTTCCAGACGCTTGCCACACTGACGTACTCTTTCAACTGTGAAAGATCATCTGTATCCTTCCCCCGCCAACAAATTCTGGCATTGATTAACCCAAACAAATCTGAGGCTTTTGGCTTTCAGACTCAGTCCATTAATTCTCTCCAGAATAGGGGTTAGGATATACAAAACCTATTCTGTTTGGCAACTTCTCTTTCAGTGACTAAGAAAAGCCAAGCTGATGTCAGAACAGCAAAGATTTACTGTGCAGTGATCAGAGGGAGGGTGTAAAAGCCTGCATGTGGAATGAGTCAGTCTTTCCTTTTCAGGACAGCTCTAACCACATCTACCATCTGAGAAATCTGTGCAGCCCACTTCTGTAGTAAAGAAGAAATCGTATCACAGGAAAATACTACTGGGGTGTTTTTCCATGTCCAAGAAGAAAGGCCAGCTTCTCCACAGGCAAGCCTTAACTGTTTAAGTTATCTTGCCTTTTTCAACACTATCCCCTCACGCAGTATCTACATCAGCGGTGTTCTGAATTCTGTTGTGTTATGTTGGTCTCCTTTCAGCTGAATAAACTGACCTCTTTTGACAGCTTCACTGCAATACAAAGGGATTTTTGGAGAACTGAAGGAATGAAGGTATGTGGCACCCTAAAGACTTCACGCATGCACACTGCAGGTGTTCAGGTCAGCCTGCTCAGGCAGCTTTCTAAGTAGGGTCATTGTTTCAAAGCCCTGCATGCAAGTGTTAGCAAGGGGAATAATATTTGTAAAATGGTTTCTGCACATGCACTCTGCTCATTCTGCTGATTTTAAAGAAGTCATCTGCAATAGAAGTTTTCCCAAGTATTTTAACCACCTGAAATTCACACACAGGGATGATGGTTTTAAGCAATGTCTGTGAAGCACTTAAGGGTAATGGAATAAAGCAATGATTAAACAAGCCCAAGAGAAAATTTACTAGTAGATTTTATGTTTTGGTAAATAGTTTTAGCTTTTTCAAAGTACAAATAGAAAANCTTCTTAGGAGACTTCTTTGATGTTTGCAAATTGGACAAGTTATTGATTTTGCTATTCATGATCCAATTTCTTTTTTTTTTTTTTTTTTTGCTTTCCAGTGACTGTTAAAAAAACCCAAAAATGTATTTACAGGCATTTGTTACCAGCTTGGTTTTGCCTCAATTTGTTCTTGTATCTTTAGCCAGTCTCAAAGAAAATCTGTAAGCAGAATATACATAACTAGGCATGTGAAGCAGTTATTTATTGACCAGCCCACAGAAAAGAAAGAATTTCCCAAGCCATTGGGCTGAGCATGACTCTGCTCACCCAGCAAGGTACCAGCAGTGGCTTTGCTGGCCAGGCAGACATTGGGCAGAAGGGGAAAGGTCAGTCCCTGCAGCTCCCAGGAGCTGACCCTCAACATCGCCACATTTCTATCTTCTGCCAAGCTCTGTCAGGGCCCTGGCATGGGTGCCTTGCCCCAAGAAACTGACTGACCTGATGCTTCCTGACTTGCCTTGCTCTTTTCTTTCTATAGATTCTATACCCTTTTGACATTGCTGCTTTCCCTCCTAAACCCTCGAGTCCCAGCAGTCCTGTCCGAATAACTCTACCTCTGTTTATAATTTTACCTTTCTTATCTCTCCAGGCTTTCTCACAGCTTTTTTTCCAGCACTCTGAGCAGGGTTACACAGCTGGGCTGGATCAGAGTTGGGCCCTCGTGTGCAGGGAGCTGTGGAGAGGGAAGGGAGGCACAGGACAGGGGCTGCAGTAAGGGCTGACATACTCCAGGTCTTTCTTGAGTCAGGAAAACATTCAAATGCAGTTGGAAGAAAGGGTTTTCAAAGAGCTCCAAGTGTTGCTGTCTTTGCCAGAACAGAATGAAAACTAGATTTCAAACAGCTCTAAGAGGCCAGTGCAGCTCAGTAGAATGAAATGCTCCAGAAGTTAGCAGCTGCATGGACCGTCAGTTCCTGACCTCCTTCAGCCCTGCTCTGCTCACTTTCCATACTTCAACAAGTTCCAGCTGCCAGTAGGCAGAGGGTTCTGACGTGAGTGGGAAGGAGGGAGCTCATCAGCAGCTCACAGGCTTCACACAGCAAAAGGCCTTTTGCCACTTGCGCATTCAAGCAAGTCACTGTGCCCTGAGCTGCAGAAGTTGTGGAACAAAGCCAGCAGTAGGGAAGTAAGCTTGTGCACAAGAGTGGGAACATTTGGGGTTTGTTTTTAGGTAAACTGTTCATAGTTAAGAGTGGTCTAGCTTTGTCTTTGCTGTGGTGTCTCTAGAAACAGCGAGCCTTACCCTCTATTCTAGGGTGAATTTTGTACAAGAGCATTGAAAATCCAGATTTCAGTTATTAAAAAACAATAAAAAAAATTAGGCAGTTACAGAAATTCCTCTCCTAAAAAGTATTTTGCGGATGAAACTAGCCAATACTAGCCAATACTTTTCCAACTGTCTGGAAAAACAGTTCAGGACAAACCATGTCATTCCATGTATTACAGTCCACATATGCACAGCTCATCTCTTCCAAGTGGGGCTCATCTGATCAGCCCTGCAGCGCGTGCTGCTGCCCTGCTTCAAGCCTGCAATTAATTTCCTAAGCAGTGTTGTGCTACCTCAGCAAAGCCACCTGTCGGGGCTGCCCTTGTTTAATTGGACTCACAAGGTGAGTGAGGGGTGCAGAGCCCGGGCTCCGAGGGATGCTCTGTGCCAGCCGGACTCAGGCTCTCTCTGCTGCTGCCGCCTTTGGCTGTTGGTGCTGTCCGAGGAGCAGAGAGGGCAGAGCCTCCCACAGCCGCTGATCTTACCCAGGAGCTTCAACAGCTCCTGGTGCAGCCACCAGAGGGCATCGGGATAAGCCGAAATTATCACAAAAGGTAAACACCCATTCGTGGCACGTCATTATGGAGCGCTTATTTACCTGTTATTAAAAGCAAAACCTCATTCTGCCTTTGCACAATACAATGCAAGCGCTCACGTTTCTTCTTTCTCACATCTCAGAAGGTGTTTTTAGTTCTCATTAAGATAACAATAGGGTTGTCTTTATTAGAGGAAAATAAAAACTAGTTTTCATTTGGTTAATGAAACGTGTAAGGATACCTTCAGTGCACAGCAGGCAAGGGGGAGGAGAAAAAAAAGAATCTAATAGAAACCACAACGTCACCAGAAACACAAGTGCTCCATGCAAGATCAGGGAGAATTGCTAAGTAGCTTGTAAGTGACAGATGAACACAAAAGGAGACAAACAGCAAGGGAATTCTGGAGAAGTCAAGCAGCCTGCAAAGGTTCAACCTAGACCAGAGTTAGAAATCTTTTTCCCATTAACTCAATGCCAGTCTATTTTCATGTACTCTTGGGAGCATATATTTTATTATTGCTGTATCTTTATAAGAACCATGACAACTGAAAGTATATTCATTCCAAACACAGTATAAAACAAACAAATACCTTCTCAGGAAGTAGCTAAAGCTGTGAAAGTAAATTGATGTCTTGGGGGCTAAATAAAAAATTCGTACCACAAACCAAAATTATTCTAAGTACTTAAAGTGATATAGAAAAAGCAGCTCAATTTTGCAAAGTTCATTCAAGAAAACCTGTCAGTGATCACTAAAGAGGGCTCCTTACATATCAGTCCAAATGACTAATACAGATGTGGCAAGTGGGCGAAGGGGCCCGCAGAAATAGATATTTTTACTGCTTGTCTCTATCTGTACAGCTTGAATCTAATGAATAATTAACCATAACCCACAGAGGATAGTTAGTGCTTCAGATCTCAGAAGCTTTTTGCAGCATCCCTTTTGGTCAGGGAGAATCATGTTGCCAATGCATTTCGGATTATTGTGTTCCCCTCTGGTTTTGCTGGACACAGCCTTGCAATTCATCACCAGTGCCTGAGGGCTGGCCAGTGGCTCTGACCTGCACAGACTTGCTCTTAGATGTGGACTACAAGAAGCATTTGTTAATCTCTGCCAGGGATTTTGTCAGTCTTCAAAGTAATTAGATGATTCACTTCTGGACCAGGCCAGATTGCTGTATCAGGCACAATAAAAGACCCAAAGAGCAATCAGAACAAGTAGGAGAGTTCACAGACAGTCATGAATAAAAATACTGTAAGTCTGGAAATATAAAGTATTTCTCTGTTTTGCATACACCCTAGCTTTAGGCTAAACAGTGCACAGACACAGACTTGAATTTCTGGAAAAAGATCTGATCCAGGCATGTGTTTGCAATTTTTGAGGATTTTTTTTTTAGTGTTAAATGAGGGNGTGGCTTCAGAAGTTTTTGTTTTGCTTTATTTTTTGGGGTTTTTAATTTTTTTCTTTGCAGTCTCAAGTACTTGTGATTATCTTCTTTTGGCATCCAGTTCAATGTCAGCATGACTATGTTTGTCACAGGTTTTATATGCTGCTGCAAGCAGGACTCAAATTAGGATTGGTGTGACCAAAGGACAATAGCTCTGCCAACAAGACAGACTTTTTTTGATCTAACTAGCAGATGCTCTGCTAGCGTCTCTCACTTTTTTGCCTCTCTCTTGCCTAGAGGACTGAAACCAGCCTGTCAGTGTGATCGTACTCGTGGGAGCTACAACTGTTTGCACAAGATCTGAATCTAGCCTAATACCTACTTTAATAACTGCTTCCAGCAGCTACTTGTGAAGGCTCTGGTGGTAAACTCCATTTAATATATCATAACTTTAAAGTAGAGATTTTTCCAGAAATGGCTACTCTTTTTATAGAGGCTATTTTGCACTCTAGTGGATTATTTTAGATAGTAACAAATTGTTCCCATATATCTTTGGTCATCAATGACTTGCAAGACTACTATTGCAGGAGGAGGAGGAGGAGGCTAAAAGAGAATCTGATGGGGTTCAAACTTTGAATTCTGTTTTGTTCCCCTCCCTTGTTACTTGACAGGAGTTTTGTAAGAAGAAGAACTAACAGACATATGAAAGAACTGGCATAAAATATTGGACCAGCTTTCCAGGTGTCACTGAGGGGCAGCAGGTCCAGAGGTGTCTCTCCCGTCCAGATTTAAGAGGATCTCAACTGGCTTTAGCTTTTCATGCAAGCCTGAAGGCTACTGACTGCCAGTCATCCTGACAAGGTGATGACTAATGGGGCAATTAACTCCCTCCCCTAACTTGCTGTCTGTCATGGCGATTGGAAAGGAAATAAGAGTACTTTTCCCTAAGGAAACAGGTTGGCAAATGAGTTTGGGTCTGTTAAAGCTTTAGTGTTAATGAATTTTCATATTAACAAAATATCAAAAAGTTGTTCCAATGAAGGGCAGGTTCAAGCCCATATTGTCTGCTTTGTAAATTCATTTTTAATTCATGTTCACATGTTGAAAAATTCACTTTATAGCCAACCTGTAATTCCACGGGAGTAAACTGCAGAATTGCCATTGGCTACTAAGGGAGAAAGATACAGTTTTGCATTGTCCACTTCATACAGTAACAGCTTTTCACAGTGTAATTAGTTAATTTGTGCAAAATGAATTAAAAGAAGCAGGCATCAGTAATGTGTTTCCATCTCTTTCAGAATGTTGTTTTTTGTTCCTAGGCAAAATTGAGACACATCGGACTGGTTGTTACCCATTATCACCAAAATCCAGCTTCTAATCATTAAAGCTGATGCTTGCAGAGGTGCCCTGTATCTCTGATGGATTGATATTTGTACCCATAGAATCATAAAATGTTACTTCCAGACCTGCAGACATGCCCAGAGCACGAAGGTCAATTTGTGATACATCTTCGCTGCTGAATTTTAAGGCTCAAACTGCCTTTATTTGGGCAAGTCAAAATTTTTCCTTAGTTCACACCTTTTAGGGAGCAAGTTTTAGTATGGATCTCAGCAGAACTTCCTGAAAGGAAAAGAGAAAGGGAAAGGAGTCACCACTCCTGAACTAGCCTGCTCTTTATGGTGACCAAGAAGCAGCCAGACTATAATCCAAGAGCCACTGTGAAAAGCTACATGACTAATCTCTATTTTCATTGTGTGGCTGGTAGCAGGAAGGAGGATGTAGCACAACAGTCAATTTATTGGAAGAACAATGTAGTCATTCATCAGGGCATTATTCTGAAATAATTTAAATGACAGTAGAGCAGCCCACTCTTGACTTAAGAAAATACAAGTCATTCAAATTTCATGTCTAATAAGGAAATTGTTCCACTGACTTACTGGTTGGCATAAATTACATGTAGCTAATATGTTCCTGTTGCAGACCCTGAGGACTCTTTGTTTATGCTAAATGTGAATATATTTTAGCACATGAATTACTATCCTCCTGCTTTCTTCTTGGGCGCCTCCAGAATAAGTAATACGTTGGCATAACTTTGCCATTTGTCAGCCAGCAGTCTGGTAGCACATTTGCTCGTCAATCTAATTTTAACCTTTTCTCATACGAGCACTTGGTATTTCATGTAAATCAACCAGACAGTCTGTCATTCAATAGGATACTATCTTCATAGTCTTCTGAAGTGTGTGCTCTATTTTATGTGCTCGTTATTAAGTAGCAGAGGTAAAGTAAAACTAATATATTACTTCTGGTTTCTTAATACCAGAATGCCAGGAATCTCTTTATTACCACAATAGAGACAAATGATATGTCTGGCAGAGGTTCTGGACAATGGGCCTGGTAATGCATTCAGCACTTTCTGAATTGAAAGGTCTGTCCTGAATGGTAAGTAGTGTAATGCATCATTATAGGCTTCAGAGCACATATTCTAGGTCTGTTCCTGTTATCACTCTAATCTGCAGTTAATAATGCTAAAAAATACGTTCAACTGATGAATTTTAAAAATAGTTTTAAAACAATTTCCCTATGTTTCCAACAAATTTCTTAATAAAATATGATGCTGGTTGCAAAAGAGAATATAATTCATCATGAAATACATATAAATTAATTAATGATAGGTTATTTTCATAATTTGTGTAAAAAATAATGAAAGGCTTGGTGGTATATCCTTTACCATGTAAGATTTTTCAGAAATTGGTTTGGCTAGGAAAATAATATGTTTGAAGTTTAGCTGTTCTGTTTTGACAGTGTTGCTCTACTATTCATTCATTTAATTCCTTTGATTTTTTAAAACAGTAGTGCTCATTTANTTTACTGCATTAAGAATTTTTTTTAAAAAACAATTGTAGCATTGTAATGAAATTATCTGTGGTGTTGTTAATAATTCAGTCCCACATGACACCTGTAACCATTTATTATTGCATGGTACAATAGTTACCTGTTTTATTAATTATGAAAATCATATTCTGATCTAAATTTTCCTTACTGATACTTTGAGTCTATTAGCACTACATTACATTTCACTCCACTCCGGCTTATGACTGATAGAATAAAACTCAGGTATTTACTACTCGGTTCTGTTCTGAGCGGTGATTTCTGGCACTGTGTTTGGTCTGGGGCAGACCCTGAGTGGTGCCTTCATTTCTCCCCAGCACAGTGCTCAGCAGTCCCCTCAGCAGACAGCAGAGGCAAAGCTCATCCTCTCCTGAAGCCTCACAAAGTCCCTTCTCAGTCCAAACACTTCAGGTGCTCTTTACTTACAGACTGCACCATGCTCTGAGTCCATCCCCACTGTCATGTCTCCTCTCCAGCAACTTCTGTGTAAATTTCTCTACTGCTATGGAATTAATTTGCCTGTGTTGAATTTCTGGGTATGACTTGTATATATATGTAAGATACTCGTTCAGTTTCTACCACAAAGTTCTGTTTCTGATTGAAGCCGCACCGTAATAGAAGTAAAAACATATAAGTGCTTCCATCACTACCTCCAGCATCTTTTATATCTAGAAATCAAGTAAAGGCAGTATTTGTCCTTCAGGATGTAAAGTGATATAACTTAACTTAGCACTTGTTTGACCAAAAGATTTTACCAAGATTAGGCAAATATCTTCAAGGACGTAGGCCTGAGGTTTTTGGCCTTGAATAAATATATCTCAGATGAATCTGTCCCATAAAATATTCAGGTATTTCTATTACTTAATTTTGTATAACAGGGGTATAAAGTATTTTATTCTCCCTGCTTTGATAAAGTTCTCACATGGGAGTTTGTTTGGTTTCTGTATCTCCATGTTTCATGCCAGGCAGGTACATTTTTTGCTCTCAGGGATGTATCTAGGCAAATTTAATAGAGTCAGTGAGGTAGATTGTCTTAAACAATGACATCATTTAATTTCACTGAGCCTCTCAAAAATAATTTTACAAGTGGTTTTGTTCATTTCATGTCTGGTCCTCTGGTTTACCACCACAGTTCTTGCAGCTGTGAATTTTACCTAGTTCAGGGAAGTGTATATTACCAATAAATGTTTGCTCTGAAGAAAAGCAGTGAATTTCTGGGGATTAAGGGAATCTGCATTTTATTGCAGGCAAAATATTTTCTGGTCTTACTTATTGTTTGTGCATTAAGGCACACATAGTTGTGTTCAACAAACATCTTCTTTCTCTTCAAATTTTCCACTCTAGATCCTTAGGGATTACTGAAGAAATAATAAATCAAAAGGACCTGAAATTACAGATTTTTGTGTGAGATGTATCCAGCCTCAGATTTTTATTTAAGAAGGAAATTGATTTTTAATTCTGTGCCTATATGAAGAAAAAAATAAAAATGAAAATTATGGTAATGAGTTGCTACAACTGCAGACAACCTGGGTAATATTTTTTCCTGGAGTACATATCTAAGTACAAATTCAGATCTAGTTATTAGCAATATATTCCTCCAGGTATCAAGGCCAAAATCCAGCCATTTCTTTTGGAAGTTGTGTAGTATGCAAGCACAATGGGGAAGAATTTTGTCTTTCTCTTTTCATGTGATTTTTTAAATTTGATAAAGTTTTATTGCTATTTACTAATAGCAAGCCATTCTGTAGCTATTTATATTCCATTTTTAAAGGTATGTAATTGAATTCCCTAGTCTGTCACAGACCTAGTGCCACATTAATGTTAATAGCTCGGGAAGATGTTCTTCCTGATTGGTGTTATGTACATATCTATAAATGCATATCAGCACCTGGCACATGGGCTGGGCTGCTGGGTCTGTGAGAGGCAGAGGAGATCTCTGGTGCTGCTGACCTGCTGCTCTCATCTGCAGCTGTCAGGACAGCTCAGCCCCCTCTCCAGCCTCAGTCTCCCCTCACCTCATGCTCCCAGCTGCCATGAGCAGCCTGGGCTTTGGGCACATCATGTCCGTGCTGCTCGGTGTCCCCGTGCGCCAGACCCAGCCTGCCAAGGCAGTTCCTGCCTCCCTCTGTCTGCCAGGGAGCCAACAATGGGCAGGCAGGGAGGTGCTGCCCACCCCACGTGGGTCCTGCCTGGAGGAGTGTGTTGGGCTTTCTTGCTGTATCCATGTTTTCCAGGCACTTCTGGCCTCCTAATCAACTGCCAATTTACAACTTTGGGTTCTAATTAGCTTCCAGGGACTTACCAGTGAAAAGTCACTATGTGGGTTTATGGGGGGCCACAAGTGTCGCTGCTCCTTCAGATCAAACTTTGTGCTCTGTGAGTTTTTCCATCCTGTTCTAAGGGACTCTTCTCTTGCAGTATAACCTACTTCTCCTACTCTGACCTTACTGCTTTGCCTATTAATTCCACTTTAGGTCTATGCCCAGCTCCCTGAAGCTCTTTTGATTGTCATTTGTTCTCCTCCTCCCTCCCCTCTGAATCACCTTCGCAGCTGAGGCTCTTGCAGGAAATTGCCTTCCACCACTGTCCTTTCACACCCCAGCACAGGCTGGACTCAACATGGAGCCGTCTCTGGCCCAAGGCAACTTTCTGCCAAAAAGCAAACTCAGTCATGGGTGACACTGACATTAAAGAAGCAACCTCCACCAGTCCCCACCACTTCCCTCCCTGGGCTCTGTTCTCCAGACATGGTCCTCCCTGAGTGCCACATTGCAGCTCAACAGGCCCCATCTGAGGGTGGCTCAGGAGAGTGACGGGCTGAGCAGAGCTGGAGTGTGGCAGAGTTTTGTGGGGGTGCCCTGCAGCCCCTGACATCACCCAGACTCTGAGGGACCCCCCAGCTGCCCTAGGAACTGTGCCCCCAGCTTGCTGGTGGGAGTCACCTAGAGGCACAAAGGGGGTGAAGTTTGCTAAGGGGCTTTATTTCTTTGCAGGCAGGAGTGGGGGGAAGAACAGTACAGGGTGTCAATTCCATGGCAGCACATCCCACAGGGCTTCAGCATGGGCAGAGTCTGCACAGGGGGCTGGTGCCTCCCCACCTACATGCATGAGCCCATGGGGCTATGCCCCAGCCAGGCATGCTGAGACAGGATGGAACAGGAGCTGGTTATCTTCCTATCTGTGTCTTGAAGAGATGGGGTGGTGGTTTTATTTTTTACTGTAGGTAGAGGGAAAAGTGTCAGTACTGGTGGTGAGGGGTCCTCAGCTGGGACCTGTGGGGTCTGCCCCCATATCAGAGCAGCCTGGCCATGGAGAAGGGGCCGGTGGCCTGCTGAGCGCACTGTGCCACTGTAGGGTGCCCCAGGCATTGCAGCTTCCAGCCCCACTCCAAGAAATGCCATTTCCCTGCCTCTTGACAGGTTTTTCTAATTCTCAACTAGGTGCATTCCTAAGACAATATTAGATCCTCATCTCATCTCATCTCAGGCTATTTTTGATGTCTTTTCTCTTTTCTTACAGTGCTCCCTCAGCTCCTTAACTACTGCCCAGGGAAATGATGTGAACACTGGGTTGCCTCTGCTCTTTATGCCTGGCTTCCCACCCAGTTCCTTAGAACAGTGTTACAGCTGCTTGCTGCTCTGATTTGTAACCCAGCTGGCACTGATGCTTCCTTGTGCATTCCCTAAGGTAATTCTGCCTCCCTGCCATTTCTGCTTTTGTCTGGGGCTTGTCTAGGATTCCTCTGTTCTCTATCCCAAACTAATTTTGCTGCTCAGATCAAAGAACCTGGTTTTATGTCTATTAGGATGAACATACAATGCAGTTTATGAGAAAGAAGCTCCTTTGGGAAGTGTGAAAGCAGGTGCCTGTGAGGTGGAAGCACTGTCCTGCAGAAAGAGGAGATTAGGATTATAACAGATAAAAAACTTCAACATTATTCTTTAAAATAATGGATTAATTATTCCAGTGACAGTGTGTTGTGTGTCCCTGTGCTAAGAAGGCCTTTATTTCTTCCCTCTGAACTGTGAAGAGAAAGTGGTTGCTTAAATCCCTACTGACGTACAGCACATGAATTCCAGTTTTGATTTTATGAACAGCCTCTATCATCCTGTCTTGTCTGGACTGCCTCATTCTCATTGTACTGTGGGGTTAGACACACTGTCACCATTCCTATAAATAGCCTGCTTGGTTATGAAGGACCAGTAGTGTTTCCCCTGGGAAGAACAGGATTTTGACTAACGGCATTTTAGGCCAGTTTTTGTCAGACTTTATATAGGAGATACAGTTTGGAGAGTAGAATGTCTGCTAAAGAAAGACAGTAATCAAAGTATTAATGTTTGAAACACAGACACTTGGTGAGCCTGGAGAATCCACAGAAAAAAGTTTGAAGGAGCAGGATGGTGGTGTGCTCTTAAAACAGAAGCTTGACTCCAGGGCTGGTAAGAAGCAAGATAGCTGCCATGTGGAAAAAGAGAAGCTCTCTGTGATCCTGCAGAAAGCTGGGCTGTGGTGCAAGGATGTCTGCAGTGCCGAGGAATCTGCTCTGCACACGAGAAATGTTCAAGTGCACTGGGGAGCAGCAGGTAAGGCAACACGTTTTTCTGTAAATTTTTGGAGCAAAGGAGGAAGTACCTGTGTGTAGAAAGCCTTGTGTTTCAGGTCTTTAGCTGTTAGTAAGACCTTCTGAGTGTGGAGAGCATGAGCAGGCAAACAACCTCAGAGCTGGTTCAGTAAGGATGGAGGTTTTTAAACTTGTGGATGGAGTGAGGATCCCTGGTTTTGAGGATACAGGCAATTTGGGCTGTGTGACCCTGTTCTGTGAGTAAATGCCTTGGAGACACCAAAGAGAACACATATCCTGCTGGCCATGCAGTGAGGGAAGTTCTATTGACAGTAAGGGAGGTCACACACAGCAAGGATTTGAATGACAGGTAAACAAGGCTTGGTGGCTGTCTTCTCCTGACTATTAAAAGAAACAAATGCCAAGATAGTTGGGGGGTTTTCTTACAACTAGCAACTGATCTGGAATTTAGATGCCATGTTCTACAGCCTGGGCAGATTCCAAGGGTGCGTTGAATCAATCGACAGTAGCGCCCTTTGTGCAGGGCAGCTCTGTACGCCCTGCTGAAAGAAAAGAAACAGAGCATTGCATTCAGAGATGTGACTAACTTCTCCTGAGCAGCGAGGAAAGCACCACGCTTGCCAGTTATCTCTTCTGTGCGTTTCCTCAGTTGTGGCTGGGGCCATCTGATGAGTGTTTCCCTCTCGCTCCCAGCGCGGCGCAGTCTGTCTGCTGTCAGCAGTTAATGAAGTCACTCGCAAGACGCCATCCCCTGGGGAAAAGCAGGGCTATGAATAGACCTGTTACTTGCATCTCTGGCTGCAATGCTCTCAGCGCTGCTTTTGCTGTGCCACCATCTCTGCTGATTGTGCCATTTCTGAACAATGGTCTTTCACTCTGGAGCGACTGCTATTCCCAATGCCAAAAGTGGTGCCTTTCCTTCTGGCAGAGCTGTGGAGCTCAGTGAGTGCTTCTGTGCTGTCCCCAGTGACAGGCACAGGTTCTGAGTACCACACGCTTACCAAGAATGTGCAGAAAGTGAATGAGTAAAGTTATTGCAGCAAGTGCTTTTAATAATTGTCCTCAGTGAACGTCACTGTCAGATGCTTCATCAATGCACATCCTACAACAAGGAGGAAAAAATAAAGGTTTTTTTTCAGAGGACAAGGTTATTTCTGTGCTACTGAAATAGAAAGGCAACTGTTAATCTGATGAAAATACCACCTCTTTGCCCAGCTGAGCTTGCATGCCTAGGTGTGGTTAAGCTTGTGTTTAAAAGGAGTTGTGTGTTGGTCTAGACAGAGGTGAGCTATAAAAGAAGCAAAATCAGCAAAAATAAATAGAGATAAAGAATGGTGAATCATGATGACATATAGCTCAAAGTATGTAAGATCATGTAAATACTTATCATGCTGTGTAGGGCATACAATCATTATTTGTGCAAGTAAAGCCTAAAGACTATTCAGTGCACTTTAATGACTACCTTTGTGATTTAACCCACAATAACTTTGCAGTCGAACACCTTTGTAAGAAAATTTAGCTAACAATGTCAGTAAATGGTGAAAAAGAGAAAAATTAATTGAGGCAGCATTCACTTTGAACATTTCCTGTTCTCTCTTCAGGAGGTGTCAGGGAAAACTTATTTTAAAAAGATTTTTTTTCATATACACTGTTTATTATTTTATATCAGAGCTGATGGTCTTAAAAGGCTCCCCCAAACCAAGCTGTCAAAATTTTAATTCTCAGAAAGCTATAATGAGGTTTTCAACAAAATGAAAATGTAGATCTCTCTGCATTGTGATCCAAATGTCTGAATCATTCCTACACGAGCAGAGTTACAGTTGTTGTTGCATGTGAACCTTTGCTCAGGTGCCTCATCCTCCTGCTTATATAAAACCAGAACAAAAACCAGCCCCTTGTTACTCATACTTTTCATACTAATTCTGGTTGGCTGAATTAGTTTAAGTGATTCATGACCTATGTTAAAATTTAACACAACTCTGTGTTTGGTTTGACACATGGTACCTTATAATATTGATATATATCACTGACCAAGCAATCTGCATCAGCTTGCTGAAGTACGCCTTGAGGGGAAGATGATACAGTAGTCCTGATCTACTTCTCTGCCAAAGCTTTAATTAAACATTCATGCTATCAGTTAAGAGTGAAGGAGCTTGGGGAAATGCATGAGATGCCGGTCCTGTCATTAACAATATTTCTTTCTGAAAGTTTAGGAAGATAGGAATATACCTCTTAAATCAGACATCTGTGACCTGGTTAGCATCTCAGTGGTATTCAAAATTCTGATCTGTCTTGCTCTCTGGTATCCTATACATAAGAAAACACAAATCCATCTGATTTTCTGTACTCAGCACTTTTTTCCAGTAGCACCCAAAGCAGATAGTGTTTAGCAGAGCAGAGCTGGAGTAGTGGTGCTCTGGCAGTGGATCTCACCCTTTTCCTGGGGTACAGAGTTGTGAACCCAGGGATGGGCATTTCCTTAGCATTTGTTTCCCATTTCTGGGACCCAGACAGCCTGAAGGCTGGTAAGGCAGTCCTCAGCCTTCTGCAGGCCACTTGTGTGGGACGTAGAGCCTGGTCCAAATGAGGTTTCATTTAGCACTAGCTGCCCCTGAAATGAGGCTCTGCCAGACTACTTAGGAATGGCACTAGTATGATAAAGCCTTCTGGCTGTGTCTGCAGAGGTGTCTTATGAGGATCATGGAGAGATTGGCTTTTCTTCACTCAGTGGAACTGTCTGGGGGTAGAAAATGCAAGTGCTGTCATTTCTGCCCAGGGCAGAAAACCTACTTGGAATGATGAACCTTGGCATCCTTAGAAGATGCTTCTTCCCTCCTTGGGAACCATGCTAGCAGCAATTCATCTCATCCAACAGCGGTGGATATTACAACCACAGCCAATATCTCAAATGGTTGTTTAAAATCAGCTTCAGCAAGCTTTGCTCCCTTTCTGACCCTTTCCTGGCTTCCACATCCCTTGTGCTTGGCTGTCCTCCACACAGGCTTTCAGGCTCAGATTTGGAAATCCCCTGCTCCTGACAGTGGACTGTTATTTTTTTGGCAATATTTACCTGCCATCCTTGTGGAATAGAGTCAAGGCCTCTGTGGTGCCTGTGCTGTTATTCAGAGTGTTAATAGACATTGTAAACAGATAGAGATAGTCAGATTTCTGCCACAAGGACTGCACTGAGGAATTTCCTCAGCCAGGAAGGCTGCCCAGGTTGGAGCTTGTGATGATTTGTCTGACCCTGAGCCTGGATTTGTTCTAGTTGTAAGAGGAGAGAAACTACTTCTGAGGAACAACCTTCCTCAAGCTTCACTGTAACAACAGAAGCAGCACAATACCAGGTTCATGAAGAAAATTATGCACCCTAAAACCCATGAACTTGGAATAATATCAGAAAAAGGCCATGTCTTGAAAGATTCGTTAATATGCAAGTCAAGAAGCATGAGTTAAATCAAACTGTCATTGCTCAACCCACAAACACAGCAAATAAACTTAAGAGGGGATTTTGAAGCAGCAGGGAAAGAAGAGAAAAACACTCCTTTTAGAGTGGTCAGGACAAATCAGATGGTAGTGTATGAGAACATAAACATCAGTTCAGGATGAAGGAAAAATAGGCTTTATTACTCCCCTTCAGCAAACTGATGATGTAGGAGATCTAGTAAAATGAATGTTTTTATCAGTAATGTGATGCACAGGCATCGTGAATAGCTGTGTGTCAGCACAGTCTGAATAAAAAACTGCAATGGTTTTGTTTACTTCTCTGTTTGCTTAAAACTGTGAATATTGATCAAATTTCACAAAATTAGAAAATTGTGACATCATGAGAACGTAACAAATAGGCACTTTCCACAAGTGCTGACACTATTAGATAATCTAAATTCAAATTTTTATCATGATTTTTGACTGTTATGTCATGTACCCATCTTGTCTAATCTTCATATTAATATGACACAGGTAGAAGAAGGTGTTTCTGTTTTCCCTACATGAAAGAAAGCTGACATACTACACAGCTGGAGGGGAACTTGCCTGGCTTTGTATTATAGAAAGAAAACGTGCTCTGTAGCATCTGATACACCTGAGTTAGGAACCAGTTTGCTCTTGACTGTACCTATGGAAATTGCAGAGTGAGGCACCTACTGTGTGCCAGCCCAAGCCCTGTGTCTGCTGTTCCCTGGAGGTTTGATTGTTGCCATATCCATGACTTGGCACGGTCCTGGGAGCAAACCAGTGTTTGACCTGTTTGATTTTTTTCTTGTTTTTTTCTGTGGCTCTCAGACATTGCTGAGCACAATTTTTCTGATTTTAGAGGGCACTCAGATGCCTCTTCCAGATTAACTCATTGACGTCTTTACCTTTTTCTTGTACTGTTTTAAAGTTTTGTGGTTGTCCTCTAGTAGTTTGACACTCAAATGTCTCTATTGATTGGAGTGGACAGGGTTTTGCTTTAATTGAGAAAATCTCATCCACCAAATCAGTATAGACCACTATAGACCAAAAGAAAAATAATGTTGGAAAGAATCACATCGTAACTGACTGAATAAATAACTGACAGCTATGAGTCAGTGTCTGCATTTCTTCCTTAACACAACACTGCATGGTAGACTGCCTTTGAATAGGTTTTTCCCCATAATTTCAGGTAATGATTAACTCCTAATGACTAAAATATCTCCAGGACAACTGATGAGACATTTCACAAAGCTACTCAAGTTCAAAAGTATATTCAAGCTTTCACTTTAGCTTTTTCATGCAAAAGTACTTATTTTAACAGAAGCTATTTTAAAACTACCTCATAAATGTAAGTTCAGCAGTACTATTAGAGCATAGTTTTAAGTTAAAATTATTGTATTCCAGGAAAATACACACACAGTATGTGCATGCAGTTTATTATTTATTCCATTTATAAAACAGAAGCCATTTTAGTGCCACTGGCAGTGCAATCATTTATGGGATGAAATATAACTGTACCAGATCACATTGTAGGATAAAAGACTAAATGAATGAGCAGTGGAAAGAACAAAAACCAGAGGAAATCTGTGTGAGTAGGTTTGTCCTGAAGGAAAAGCTCCCACTGCAGAGTTTCATTCCTGAAGAGGGTGTGTTAAAGCATGCAAGATAATAAAGAGCAGCAGATGTCTTAAGAATTGGTGTTATGAGGAGTGCTGTAAGGAATTTAGCTTTTGAAAAGAAGGAGGATTTTTCACACAAACTGGATGAACTCTGTTGGAGCAAACATGGCATTGATTTTCTGAAACCAAGATTGCTATAATTGGTATCATTATAGTATAACAGATCATGTAGCATGTTATAAAATAATAGATGATAACATATACATATATATATATATATACACATACATACACACACACACATCAGTATAATAAGTGAAAGAATTCTAAGAAATAGGAGAGGATGTTGGGGGACACTTGTAAGTAATTTTGATGCCTGGTTCTGAAAAGCAGAGCATAGTGAATAAGTTAGGGAGAAAGAAATATCAGATGGGAGAAAAATGGACAGGCAAAATCAACACTGACACATGTGGGAGTGTGGTGTGTGTGGCCTGGGTGTTAGGAATAAAAGGGATGTGACACTTTAAAAATAATTTGCACGTTGTCATAGAAGATGTGCTGAGATGTTTGTGTACAAAAACTGCGAGCACAGGCTAGAGCTGCAGGATGCAAGATGACCCCAAATCTTCCACGATTAGTGAAGGATGGTGGATGATCTTTGACTGAAACACACTTAAACTAATGTGTAGTCTTCAAAGAAAACTAGCAATAAAACCAGTGGCACACTGGCATACCGAGATATCCCTCAGTAGCAGTGAAGTTGCCTGGAGAGGCAGGGAGAGGTGGCCTGGGCAGAATGGAATCTGTCAAGGTAAAGGTCTGCTGAAGGGCCACTAAGGAGCAACATTTTACAGACAGGTCTAACTCAGATGACTACAAGCACAAAAGAGAAGCTCCCAAGCATTGCCTCACTGCAGGAGATTTTAACTCGTCAGAAATAGAGTATAAAGCAAATGTTGCTGATAACAGTGGAGCCAGTAATTCCAGGGTGTAATAGCTGGCAGATTTCATCAGCAAGCAGTCACTGGGCTACCATGATGCTATTCTAGGTGATCTTTGTTAGGTAGTGATGACATAGAGCAGCTGGTTGTAGAAAATAACCTAGCTAAAGTTATCCTAACTTGGTTAAATTGAAAAGAAATGAAAGAATGAACAAGAATAGGCCTGTTAGTTTCTCAAAATTTGTCTTTGTGAAGTATTGTACCTAAAGAAATTAGTGATATTAACTGGATGAAGGCTCCAAACCTATTAACATTTAATTTAAATAATAATTTTAAAATCTGTAATTTGTACTGTAAGGAGACAATGAAGAGTGATAGCACCTTAAAAATCTTTAGAAAAGAAATAAAAATATTAGGAGTTAGCAAAGAGAGTGAAAGCCCCCACCATACCAGATCATCAGTGAAAATGGTATTTTGGGAACCTAGGAGCGGAGGGCGCAGTCAGATCTGTCAATTTTATAGACGTACCATCTGTACAATATTTGAAAAAGTGAAAGTTTCTCCTATCACACAAGTAAAAGGGAGTCTGGTAGGTGGCAAGTACTCTCTCTGGTAGAGATTAAAGACTGTGTAGGTACTGCCCAGGCCAAACAAATGCTCTTTCTTTTTTTCTGTAAAGATGATTGTCCAGATCTTGGAGAAAAATTGGAGCATCTGTAGAAATAAAAGCTAACATTTACAAACTTGAAAAATTTATAAACAAGGTGCAGTAGGCCCATAGTGAAGTGGTGTTTGTTATCCATCCTAAATTGCTCAAAGAAAAAAAAAATTTTCAGGCGAAGGATCAAGTTTTGCTTTAAAGATCTCCCAAAACAATGGAGAGAGAAAAGGCAGAGGAAAAAATAACCTGACATCTACAGCTTCATTAACTAACCTTAGTAATCTGGAAATTTCGTATGCATTTTGCAAGAAATAATAAACAATTTTGTGAAGAAAAAAGACAGAAAATTATGAAGGATGTTGTGTACCAGACACCTGGAGATGTCAGGTAGAATTTAATAATGCAAGTGCTGGATCACACCCAGACTGAGGTAGAAGTTATTTCTGCTGTAAATTGTGGTGAGTTGATTGGGTAAGAGGAAGACCATAATGTCTTGGTCAGTCGTAGAAGGATCCTGAGAGAACTGGGGTGAAGCCATGGGAAAAGCCAAAATGCTCCTCCTTAGATATCATGTAGGAGACTTAAAGAAGGGATACCTGAGTACAAACACCATTGTAGGAGGCTCCTCTGGTCAAAGCTCCTCTGGGTACTGAGAACAGTCTGTCAGCCGTAATTAGGAAAGTACATTGAAAGAAAGGCTGAAAAGCAGTACTGGACAAAACAAAGAATGAGGGATATACAATTGCTCTCTATAAATACATCATGGGGAGGGGAAAGAAGGGCAGGGCAAATTCTAGGGAGGAAAGAAGCTATTTAAGTTGCCAGACAATGTTGTCATTAAAATAAATGGATATATATTGAAAGTTAGTCCATCCAGGCTGGAGCTGGGGAAGTTTCCAGCCATGAGAAGAGTGAAGTCTCTGAAACAGTCTTCTAGTAAGAGTGACAGGGACAAAACACTGTAGGTGTAGGCATCACAGTAAAATGGAAGCTATTTGCTTGCAAATTGGATGATACAATTCACGTAGCTCTTGCATAACGGTGAGTAGAGCCACTTTCTCTTTGCCTCTCTGCCAGAGAGTCAAGCAGTCTGACAAGACTTATGATGGATTTCCATAAGTTTATTAAGACAGCTGTATAGTTGAAAGGACCCATTTTCAGTATCTATAAGATCCTTTGCACTGTTTTGCACTCTCCTTTTTATTACTGTGGCAATAATATTTTTTGAAATTTCTGTTGATTTATTGGTTCCGATAGAAAGCATGACTCTATGGCCTGTGTCATACTGACATGCTACAAAATATTAAGAATTAACTTTTTTTAAAGACTGGTTTAAAATTTTGATAAATCTGTTTTTATTAAGTGTCAAACTACAGAACAACAAACATGAGATAAGATGGATAAGGTATCAGTGGATCTAATATTATTGACCGCATTTACATGATTAATCATTTTGAACTCTTGGAAAACATTGTTAGAGAAAATCTGCTCTGCCTTATTCTTTTGGTACTACTCAGCAAAATACTTGGAATTGATTTAGTTTGATTTTGTTTTTATTTAGAGGTGGCTCTATTTACATATTCCTAGTTTTGAATGGGTTTATTAGATATTTAATATTGGCAGTTCTGACCAGTACTTTAAGAATTGTAGAAGCAGTAATCATTCTGTATAATATTGTTTTTCCAATGTTCCTGTTTGTATGTGAGCAGACACTGCTGGTTTAAATTTCCTTCCTGCTTTCAGAAGAAACACATAAGAATAGGCAAGACTTATAAAATACAGTAATAATTGACACTGATAAAGGTATTGCAAATGATTACTGACACTTCAGAAGCTTGTAACCAAGCTTATAACAATGTTCTGTTTAATGTGAGAGATGGAATTTGAAGGATGCAAACAAAATTACAATTCTAATATAAAGTAAGTGAATAAATAGTTTTACAAAGATGTGAATATCTCCAAAGGTTTTTATATAAATCACAAAGCAAAACATTGTTAACAGGTAATAGGACACTCAGTATCACCTTTTTCCCACATGAGTTTGAGAGTGCTCGTTTTCCTCCTCCAGAGGAGCAGAGTAGCCATAAGATGGCAGCACTCTGCACAAATGGTTTCTGAAACCATAAATTCTGCTCTTTTCTCAAAAAGAGACAGCAGCTGCTGGCAAGGATGAGTGGCCTGAGCTCTGGGTGTCTGTAAATGGAACCAAAGTGGTTCCATTCTGACCGAGCCCAGAATAGCTCTGGAAGGCTCCAGAAATGGAGCTGCTTTCATGCAGTACCTGAGCCCACTTTCCTCAGCATTTAGCAGCTGCTTGGGTGCTAGGCTAAGCATTCTGTTTTGGTTATTCTAAAACAACCTTATTCAAACACTGGGTTTTAGCAAAACCCTATACCTGTGTAGCTCTAAGTACAGGAAGGATAGCTATAAAATTATTTTCTGTGCATAAAACCAGAGCAGAAGCACTTTTTTCAAGTGATTTAATCCCAGCTCCATAGTTTAGAATTTACATATGGGTGGTCAGGCCTGAAGACCAAAGTTGTGTTTACTCAGCCTTACAGTCTTTTCCAAAAGCAAGCCTAGCCTGCTGCAGGGCTGGGATACAGGGTTGCCTTTCCCTTGGTGCTGTTGCAACAGCAAGGCCATCACCTTGTCCCTTCTGTGACAGGGACACAACCATGCCTCCAGGTGTGGTTTGAATTTAGCATCAATCTGAACAAAGTGAGTTATGAAAAGCTCTTCAGCTAAAGTGCAGGGGTCTGAGGAGCTGTGGAGTCAGCGCTCAGTGTAGTTCCCATCCCCAGCATGATCACTCACCAGCACTGAGCTGGCTCTGCTGGCTCTGCCCCACATTCCTATAGTGCAGGGAAAGCAAGGGGGTGCCATGTAACCAAGAAAAGCAAACACAAACCGGGGTGAGATTTGATGGGATGTGTGGAAGTCCCTGGCATAATCTGAGTGTCGTGGGCTGGTTGGCAGTCCCACTTCATTTTCCTACGAGTTTCACCTGAGCCCTTCTGCAGTTCAGAGGTCTGATTATTTCTCTTTGAGTGTGAGAGTGTTTTCAAATCTGAAAAGCAAACAAATCTTTCACGTTGCTCACCCGTGCCAAAAAAACTGAGAACAAAGGTTTCCTCACGACCTTGGCTGGAGACAGCCAGGTCAGAGCTGTGGGCAAGGTGAATACAAGTTGAAAACACCCTGAGTTTCCTGCCTGCTGCTCGCTGTACAGTTGGAGAGCAGTCCCTCCTCCTTCCTCCTCTGCCCCTCTGCTTGTTCAGAGGCAGGTTGTTGACTTCATTCCCTGCCCTCCTCTAACAGCAGCACGCTGCTCCGGAAACAAGAGGAGACCAGAGCATGAATCACAACCTGAGTCACCAATTCCCAACACCTTGTTTTGCTCAGAGCTTGAGGGGAAAATTCCTCTCCTCTGTGCGATTCTTCATCTCCTGTGACCCTCCAGAAGAGGCTGCAAACACCCCCCCTCTTCTTCCAAAACTGCACTCCATCCTGTGTAGCCATGCTTGCAAACAGCACCTGGAGGGTAGGAGAGACCACATCTCACTGGGCTCTGTGGCAGTGTTTTGGGCATAGGCCCCTAATGGGATATGATATTAGTACACCCCAAAACACAGGAGCTGGAATGAAACAGCTCCATCACTGTATGTTCAGATCTTTGCTTTCAGCAAGCTCCAGGTCACTCATACAGGACTCAAATGCTTACAGCAGTTTCTTTGAATATGTGTCACTTTCTGTTGGAGCAATACCCATGTCCCACCATGATGATTAATAAAGAAAGAACAGATGTACCAACTTAAAAAAAAAAAAGGCAGCAAAATAATTAAAGAAGCAAAAGTTTCTGATTTTGCTGATTTGTTACTTTCATCTTCACTGTGAATTTCCTCATTAAATACAACAGTTTGTTAGGGATTGTTGCTTCCTCTTGAAATGTTTTTGCCAGCTCTCCCTAAAGCATTGTCAGATTTGTACTGAGCAGAGACAGAGACAGGACAGTCCTTGCAGTGTCTGTGCAGTACTTGTGTGTGGTTTCTGTCTGTGCTGGACTGGCCTGGGTGCAGAACTCTCACACCACTGGTGTGGATCTCACATCATCTCTAGCTCCTTAAATATGAATCAAAGTTTCAAGCTTAGAAACTTTTTTCAGCCTTCATTGTTTAGCTAACTGACAAGCATCCTCTGAAACATCTGCCATTGCTGTTCTTTGGAGCTGGGTCTATCAAGCTGCTGGGGCACATATCTCTGTGCAGACTTTCCAAAGAAAATGCTTTCCATTTCTGCTGGCTCAAGACTATGGAAGCACTTGACTATGCAGCTATGGAACATATGTCTTCTTTGGGAAAGAAGTGTTTTAACCCATAGACTTTTGTAGAATTGTCACTTACTTCCTTTCAAGTTATAAAGTTTGACTGAAGTCTTAAAGTCTACTTTCATTCCCTGTTAGAGATTGTCAGGAGCTTTGAGGATTTGATTGGGAAGCCAACCAGACAGAGAATAAAGTCACCAGAGGATTCAAGTACAAGGCAACCTGCCTCTGACCTAAGGAGTGCAGCCCTTTGTCTCTTCCAGATGCATTGAGGAGTAGGAATAGCGTGGAGAGAAGGGAGACTCTACCTCACAACTTGAGAAAGCTTTTCTCAAGCGCAAGAGGTCCCTCCCTGCACCTTTGTAAATATTGAGAATCACCTCACCTGGGGGACATTCAGACTTTAAATTATTCCATATTTTTCCAGGATTTCAGGGTGTGAGTGTGTATGACTAGATCACTGGGAATCAAGAGCTGGCTTGTGTGTGAAGCTGAGAGGTCAGGGCTATATTTGTGCCAGGAATGGAGGGAAGACTTGCATTGTTCAGCATTGCCTATACTGAATGATAAACAGCTGTTTTCTGTTCTGATGTGTCATTTAAAAACTGTAACTCTGATTTAATAGAGACCAGAATTTGCTCCAAAATGGTATAGTGGCTGATGGAAACAATCATAATTGTGTTCTTTCTGTACTATAAACTTCCTTTTTGTTGTATCTCATTGAATCAATGCCTTTAATTTGGGTGGGTGATGCAAGACTGTATTAAAAACATTATGAAGAATGGGAACCCTGTTGTCAAATGAAGTAATGCCATGACCCCAAAGCATTTTACACATCCTTCCCACATCAGCATGGCTACTCCTGATTGAGATTCTACTCTTCTAGTGATAATTAAAGCAAATAAAGCATTGATCTAGTAGAGGAACTTCCTGGTCAACTTACCTTTAGTTTTCACAGGTGATGTTTCAAAACAAGAATCATCTGTCTGCTTCCTGTCTAGGTATTCTTACCTTGCCCAAGGTTTACTCTTGGGGCACACTGTCTCTCTTTCAGGACCTCTCTTAGGCCCCTGCTCTCAATTTTTTTCCTTGTCTGTTTTTGTTGTTGTTTATTCTGCTACTTTCTTTTCCTTCTCTGCTCTCTCCAGACAATCCAGGGAGATACAATAGATTTCTTAATAATCTAATAGATTCCTAATAATTTGCAGAAACTTAGCTATTTTATTCAGGAAAGGCTTAATTCAGATAGTCTTTGGCAGCCACCTCACTCAGAGGCAGGCACTTAGCCTCCAGCCATGCTATTCTTGGCAAGACCTATATAAAATATTACCTCACAAGCAAACGGGGAACTGATAATATCAAATAGAATTTGTAAGTTTCATGTAGGCTGTATTAATAATTCTCTCTGCACTTCAAAGTTTGATATCTTGAATCCAAGAATAAGCATTTGCTAATTGCCAGCTGTTCAGCTGACTGGTTCTTAGTTTGAGACATGGTTGGTGGCTGGTACCTTGTGGTGGCTGAAGCACTGCCACCGAGCCCTGTGCTTTGAAGTGTTGCTGTGACCAGGGGCCGGTAGCCTGTAAGAGCTACAAGGTGACCTTCTACACTGAAGGAGAAAGCACTGGGTTTTGGGGGGCTGCAAGGCTGTAGACACAGTAACAATCTTAAAGGACACATCCACAAATGTCAGTCAGACCCAGGGAAGTAGGATATTTGAGTGGCCTATTACAGGAGGATGTTTTTCTTAGCAAGAGCAAACACTTTTGGTTGATTCCACTTCTTTTTGACCTTATGTAATTACATAGAGTGTTCTCACAGAGTTGTGTCTTCACAAACTGAGGGAACATAATCTAATCAATGCCTTTTTCATGCCACAGAAAATTGCTGTAACTGAGCGAGTGCCTTACAAACGGCACTCTGAGGCATAGAGAGCAGTTGAAGGAGACTTAAGAATGTTGTTGTAAATAGAAATGTTAACATACGGTTCTGCAACAGCCTAAACTGGGCAAAATTTGGCCTAAAATATTCTCACCTTTCCTGCCAGTTCTGCCTTGAACTCTGGACTGGGCAGCCACAGGGTTTAAGGGACAAAACCAGATGAAAACCAGCGCTCCACCTTCCCCACAGAAGGTGATTGGGTTTTGGTTGGATCAGTTTGAAGCACAGCGTGTTTGGACATGAATGATGAGTAGTAAAGAGGGAAGGGGTGGGAACACAAGGGCAGAGCAAAGGTAGTCCTGATGTAATCCAGTGTGAGTTGCTATTGAAACTACCCATAGTCTGTGTAAATACTAGTAAAATTGGATTTGTCTGGGAATATTTCCAGGCACTAGAATGAGATTGTCTGTGCTATTAAACTGTTAAAATGCTCCCTGGCATGAATTTGACCTCTTCCAATCAACACTCACTGCAAACAATTTCTGGGCACAATTTGGTTGCTAGAATGGTCTCAATAGGCACTTTGCAATCATAAACTCAGGTCTTTGTGTGCCAGTTGGCCTCAATGCCCAGGAATGTTTCAGGCATGTTGAATTTAACTAATACAGACCCATCCCTACTTTGACTATTGCAAATCCTTATGAAAAGACAGAACTCATCTTGAAAAAATGATTTTTAAAACAGACAATAGCAGAGCATAAAAGATGGGAAGACATGAAATCTGGAAATAAGGAATTTTATTTCCTTTTAATAAAGTGGTAAGAAATACATATTTTGTGTTCATTTCAGGTTGGAAAGGTGGAGGAGAGATAGCAATAGCTTGTTATGCAGTTGTTTCTGTGCTGTAGAATATTTGGCCACTTATTAGGCAGAGTTAAGGCTGACATGATTCTTTTTCAAGTCAGTTGCTGTACTGGGAATAAAATTATTCCTCCTTCTATATATTAAAAAAATCTACAACTGCGGCATTTCCCTTTCAGTTTGGAATATCAATAAAATCAATGTACTTGGTATCTTGAAGCAGTGAAGCAAAGTCCTCAATTTTAATCTGTGAGTAGTTTGGGGTTTTTTCCTTCACAATTGCCTTTCTGAGTTTCCCTCCACACCAGGAAATCTGAAAAACTGGGATTTTTTCTTCTCTCCAGGTATACTCACTTGGCAATCTTAATGATCCGTCTCCCCTCAGGGCACAATTAAAGGTGTTCTTTTGAAGGAGCTTTAGAAGGGTTGTTGTACAGTGCAAACACGGTCTCTTGGCTGGGTTGCTCTAGGACCCAGAGTGACTGGGACTGACAGAAATCTTCACCTGAATGAATTTTCCCTGTATGCCTTATAAGGAGTCCAGGAAAACAAGGAAGTGATAACCATGTTCACGTTACTGTGTGCACAGCTTGTCCTCTCTACCTGCCCAGGTAGCCCTTGTTTTCACTTTTGTTCATGGTCCGTCCCGCTGGGGTTGAAGTTTCCTCGCGATCCGGTGTACGTGACATCTGAAAACATACCCTCCAGGAATGCCTGGCTTTTACAGCATTCTACCTTTATGCAGACGATAATTAACAAGCTAATATTTTTTTGTCATGCAGCCAGCACTGAAAACGAATGGGGATTGAATTGCTTTGCCTCTGTTTCCTATTCCTGCAAAGAAATAACTATGTGCAAGGTAAGGCTCAGGGGCAGGGAAATCCATTTCAAAACCATTTTGCCATTGTTTCTTGCTTGAAGTTGACATGAAATAGCTTTCTGCCTTCTGTATGTAATCTTTCCTTTCTATTTAATGACCTTTTTTTGACAGACTGCTGTAGGGCTGCATTGCCAATTCATCTACAACTTGGTGGTCATTACATAGCACAACAGGTTTGAAAGAGACAGACATTTGAGCAATTTCGTTCTCACTAATCACAGTTTGATCTGCTAAGAATCTTTCATATTATATATATGGCTGAGTGTTTCTCTGGTAGTTGCACAATGGACAAAAATCGTATCAAGTATCTACAGAGCTGAGTGAAGCAATATTAAACATACAGAGTGAGCATAAATCTGTTCTTTTAATATCCCTGGCTATGTGGGAAATTACTTACCTACACCACACCAGAAACACATGTAACACTCTATCAGGTGCATTGGAGGGAACAAGTTAACATGTTCTAAGTGAATGCCACCCATAAAGCATGCAAAAGGAGGAATGTTAATTGCCAGCAATTCTGAGGTTTGAATCTTTATTGGAGAGTTAATCTTTTACCAATAGAACTACTGTTAAGAAGAAATTTTATCAGCAATCCTAAATATGGCTAAATATGTGCATTTTTCACCACCCACATTCTCTAAATGACAAGTTTCTTCATAAATTGAATGATTCAGCATATTATTAACAGCCTTTTATCTTCTTGGATTTAAATTCAGGGACCTGTTCTCAGGAAAGCACAGTGACTTGTGAAGATTGTTTGCTTTCCGGACCACACTGCGCTTGGTGCTTGCAAGAGGTAGAGTGATAAAAAAAAAATTTCAAAGTAAGACTTGAACTCTTTGTAGTCACTCCGAGTGACAATGAAGTATTGACTTAATTGGGTCAGCCCAGGGTTTTGTAACGCATGCAGCTCTTAGTGAAGCCTTCCTGGGGAGCAGAAGTGGAATTTAATCTACTCTACATGGTCTGTTATTCATAGTATGGTTATTAGGATGTTTGTTTGCTTATTTGTTTGTTTTCTTGTTTGAAAAAACCACGAAAACATCAACCTTCCAAATCTAAGGCAGAAATAGAAGTGTTATTAGGGGGTCTCAGGTCATCAGCCCGAGGGCTGGCTCACCCCCAGCACTGATGATGAAGCGCCAGATACAAAGTCAGAGGCCAAACTGTATCTTACAGATTATGTGCCAAGCCAGACAGTGCAAACAGAAGGTTTGCAGATATCAACAGTGTAAAAGTTTGCAGATGTAGAAATTCCATATAGAAATTATTAATCTGTGATTGATTTTAAGTATGACAATAATGTCGGCTTTATAATTCGTATGATATAGATGTGTTTTGGCTAAAACATTGGATTTAAAAAATATATCTGGATTTGTTTCCTATACCTTTGTTTCAGATTTTCAGTGCAACCCTGGGGAAGTGACTTCACATTTCTGCTTTTAAAACTTTCTCCTATAAATGGTGCTAAATAATATCTCCCTACTTCACAGTAAATGGTCTAGCTCTTAGTTCATCAGCATTAACAAGGTAGTCAGCTATCGCAACAAAAACTTGACAGAAATACTAGAGAAATAAAGTCTTTTTCATTTTTGTTTCTGGATTGCACCTTTGTTGCTAACAGTTTTTATTGGTTTTGTGTACAGCAAAATGACACAGCATGGGACTAAAACACTCTTTATGAAATAGCTCAGAAAGAAAAAACTGCATGTTTTATAAAAAAATTCTAAAAAGATATATTTTGCGATTTGCAAAATATATTACCATGGAGGTCAAAAAGACCCCACATTAGTGTGTTTGCAGTAGTTTTTATATCTGTACTATAAAACAGGATTTTGTTGAAATTGGATCCCATAATTTTGACTACTGCCATGTATTTTCAGGGAAAAAAGAGCCCAATATAATTTATTGATTCAAAAAAACCCAAAACCAAAACAAAAAAAACCTGTGGAACTATTGAAAACTTCACTGTAGTAAACATGATTTTTCTTCTTTGTTCATAAGCTCATTCATTTCTTTGTTAGAAAACAGCACATCAAGCATGCAAAAAGCATAGGAGCTTTAGTATCTGAGCAAACAAAAGCACCTCTAAAGAAACCACTGTTTTCTGTAGGATAAGAACACACTTTGTAATTGTATTTGAAATATGAGGTTGTCTCTTCACACATTTTGAAAAGTTACAAACTGTGTAACTAAAGGAGACGATATGGATCTCCCTGTGAAAGGTTTATAATGGTAAGTGTAATTTATGTGTGCTGTATTCAAGAAGCAGTGGGTGAGAGTTTTGCCTGAGCAAAGGCATCAGGTTCAGTCTGGAGAATAATAAACCACTGTTTCCAGCAGGTGCCTCAACACTTCCACCAAAATATATTAGATGCCTGACAATTTTCAGGCATGATGGGTGATATTTTGGTGGAAAAAAGGGTCATAGTTCTGGTTTTAATAGGTTTAAAGTAAATTTGTTTGTTTTGCATGGAAAGTTTTTCAGTGACTGAATTCAGACAATATTTGTGGCTTAATGGCTGATCCATGGGTTGCTTGCCCAGATCTAGGAGAAAAAAGCAGATGTGTGGTATGGACCCATGACTGTCCGCCAGGAATTGAATGTTTCAGAGCTGATTCTGCCAGGCATTGCCCAGGCTTTGGTCAAAAGGGCTTGCAGGCCAGAGCAGTTTCCAGGAGACAGCTGACTGATTTTGAGAATCTTAACTCTAGACATAGCTCTGGGAAATGGTAATAAGGCACAGAAGCCTCTTTGTAAAAGTAACCATTAACTTCAGCACCATGTGAGGTTACCCTGTAGCAGTGCTGTGGAAAGGAATGCATATCAATGCTTTGAATTGAGTAATGACAATAAACTGTGAGATACCCAACTGATATCTATAGGCTTTCGATTTCCTCTGGCTGGTAGAAGGTCAAGGAAGATGCTGGGCCAAATTTAGGTGTGGGATGCTGAGAGCACCGCTGGTGCTGAGGAACAGTGGGGACGGGCTGTGGTCATTGCTGGGTGCCAGGCAGAGGAACAAGGACTTGATGCCTCCTTCAGTGAACAGGTCAAATGAGGAGAAAGTGTAGGTCAGAAAAAAAGAACCAGTAAACACTGGGTACCCACAATCTGTTTGTCACAAGTTGTCCAGGAGTTTATTATCAGCAAGACCTCTTCTTTTATTAAATGATGTGCTTCAATCAGCAGTTCTAAACTGTATAGGAAAAACTGATGAATTTGTGGCCTAATTCTGTGATAGAAAAACCAGTGGCTCAGAGGGGCTTTGTGTTATCATCCCAGTACTGTGAGAAGCCAAATGCAGTGAGTGGCACAATTCCCATTCCCCAACAATAGAGCAGTTTCTCCCAGGATAACAAGTCGGTGTAAGTTACATTAATTATACACCTGTGTGACATGACCCATGAAGGGCAAATTTGGGTTTCTGTGCCACCTATATCTAGTTCTGCACTAGTTTGCACAAACTTGCACCTTTGTTTCCATTCCCTGAGTTGCACTGACCTTTTGTGGGGCAGGTGCTTGTGGCTAGTCAGTAAAAACATTTAACTCATCCCTTCCTTCTCCTGTTTGCATTAGAATTACACAGACTCATCTGGAATTCATGGGAGGTGTGATACCCTGGAAAATCTTTTGTCCAAAGGGTGCCAGCTGAATTTCATTGAGTTTCCCATTTCAGAAGTAGAAATTCACAGAAATGATCCCCTAACTGCATCATCCCAGAAGAACAGTTCTGATGTCACACAGATTTCTCCCCAGAAATTAACTCTGAGGCTGCGACCAGGTAAGTCGCAGTTCATAGGTTTATTTCAGACAGTGTGATAAACTGAAGCTTCTTGGATTGAACAGTCTCAAAAATATCTTGACAGAATAAAGATGAAAACCTGTGTTAAGTCCAAAATTATCTGTTGACTCATTACATGACAACTAGGTTCAGCTGTGTTCAGAATATTTTCAGAAGTGCTGGGTACATCATAAAAAAAAGGATATATATATTTTTAGTTCCTCTCTTCTCTTGCCAGTGAGGTGGCAGGGAGAGAATGAAAGCCCCTGGCTCCTCCCCAGCCAGCTCCTGTGCCTCTCCCCTGCTGCTCTGGCAAATAGAGTGTCTCAGAGGCGACATAAAATCTCACATTGAGGATTTACAAGGTACCAATGACATTTATGGTAGCATTCCAGAACCACCTTGGGGTCCCTCAGATTTGAATTTTTCCTGGAGAAAATTTGGAATAAAAAAAAGTAATAGACATCCAGTTAGGTCGGTATTGGAACTGAGAATAAAATCTCTGTGTACACTTTGTTTAAATTTTTAAAGGACCCCAAAGTGCTACCTCTAGTTTTAATTAGCTTCATATCTAAATTTTCTAAAACTGCATACTGCTGAAGAGATGTTTTCATATTTTTTCAAATTATAGCAATCAGTTTTAATTCTGTGGTTATGGCATTACTGAAGAACTGTGTAAAAAAAACCCCAAACATTAGAACTACTTTTAATTTTTCAGACCCTTATCTGAGATTTTTTTGTTGACAGACAATCTTTGAAATATTTTTGTAAATGCTACTGGTGGTTTAAAATACCAGATAATTGTCACCATATTGAAGTTTATGAAGAAATTGGCATTGCTCATGTTTTCTGCACAGAAGTGCTGATATGTATCCCACTTTCCCCCGACCTTAACAGGGCATGAAGAAACAATACAGATCAAGGTTCGCCAGACTGAAGATTATCCAATTGATCTCTACTACCTCATGGATCTTTCAGCTTCCATGGATGATGATCTGAATACAATCAAAGAACTGGGTTCAACTCTTTCCAAAGAGATGTCAAAACTGACAAGCAACTTTAGACTGGGGTTTGGATCTTTTGTTGAAAAACCAGTTTCACCATTTATCAAAACTACAGCTGCAGAAATAAACAACCCTTGCAGGTAGGCAGGGAAAGTCCCAACATCTGTTTGCATGCCAACACTGTCATAATCTTTAGGCTAAAATTAATTTCAGCAGCTTCACTGGAAACACTCCCCTCTTCCAGCTGTAAATGAGTCAGTTTGTGGAACAAGATTTGGTTCTTTTAGTTTAGTTACCTTCTGATCATCGTTCTGTTGAGTCTTAAGTTATTAGGATAGAGGAATCTGGGAGTCAGTGAGTCTGCTTTTTAGCTTTTGCTGCTAGTTACAAATGTGCTTAATATGTTAACAAAAAGGTATGGGGCATGTATTTTTATATTTTCCTTGAATTTCTTTCATTTTCTAGAATATAGATATATATCTTTAGAANTATATATTAAAAAAAAAGGATTTTGTGAACTACAACTAAGGAGTTGCAAACTCAAACCCAACCCAGTTTCATTTAGCCATCAGTTCTCTTCTCCTGCTTTTTTGACCCCCTTAAGGTCTATCAACCTCCCCAGCCTCTGGCTGCCCTAGCCCTTAGCTAACCTGTGTAGGGGGGAAGCTGGGCTCTGCAGCCTGGAGCAGGACTGCAGCACCTTGGTGTTTGTCTCTGAGTGCATTAAGGAGCTACAGATCCCAATATGCTTCCAAATATGAGATCAAAGCACAGCAGGAGGCATGGCAAGGGCTGCACGTTGGTAACTGGCTAAATTTCTCTGCTCTAGGAGGCATTTCCCAGCCTTTATGCAGATTTTTTCCATTGCCCAAGACACTGAATGCTCTTTAATTATCTTAGGTTTTTCACTAATTCTTCTCAGGCACAGACAAGAGACAGAAGATCAAAACTAATCCAGGCAGCCCTCTGAAACAGCCATTCCAGTGATTTTTCCCTCTCTATTATCCATAAGCTGTCTCACTTCCCTTGCAGAAGCGTACCATACGAGTGCTTACCCACCTTTGGATATAAAAATGTTTTGCCACTAACAAATGATGCTGAAAAATTCAATGAAATTGTGAAAGGACAGCGAATTTCTGCTAATATAGACACTCCAGAGGGAGGATTTGATGCAATTATGCAGGCAGCTGTTTGCAAGGTAATTGAAACTTCTAGGTACAATATTATTCCATATATTATCTCTTCTAGTATTATATGTTGGCATTCAAAGTGACAGATTATTTTTCAAAAATTTTTAACACAAACCAAGAGCCTCATTAAATTTGTGTGAAAATACTTTGGCTGTACAAGTAAAACATGCATCTTGCAATATTTTATTCTAAGTTTCCTTTTAATTGCCAGGGACAAATCAGACCAAATATCGGTATATTACTGTGTCTGTTTTTCTGTTTAAATATTTTTTATTAACTATGTTTAGAGCAGTAAGCAGATTGACACGAACATGGCCAACCCATGTTATTAAACACAGAGATGGGGAAACAAAATGTTAGCCAAAGACAATGGAATGCACATTATCTCTTAGGAGATGTGTTGCCTTTGATACTTCCTTGAGAATGATGCTATTCATTCATTTTGAGACGCCGTTCTCCAAATATTTTGCTGGTTTTCTATGTTGTGATGCAATATAGCTTGCTAAATTATGTGTTTTAAATGACAGGAAAAAATTGGCTGGAGGAATGATTCTCTACATTTGCTGGTGTTTGTGAGTGACGCTGATTCCCATTTTGGGATGGACAGTAAACTGGCAGGGATTGTTATTCCTAATGATGGGAACTGTCATTTGGACCACAATAATGAATATTCCATGTCAACTGTTCAGGTAATTACCTACAAAGTTTGTACACTCCCACATTCTGGAAATTTAAAGACTAATGCAAACAACTTAGAAAATTAGTGAATTACACTTTTAGCACTGAAATGTGTAAAGCTGGAGAATCCAGATATTTCATGTAATCTATTTTATTTGTAACTGCATGTTTCAGTAAAGAGAGAACAGTATGTTTGTATGGAATCAGGATAGATTATAGCTAAGAAAAAAGAAAGAAAAAATATGATTTCTACAACAGGAAAGCCCATGGAATTAGACTAAATAGTATTTCCTTCTGCAGGGAAGGCAAGATTTGCATTAATTATGTTCCCTGAAAGGGTGTGAATTCAGGACCAGTTCAGGAATTTGCAGGATACTGTTCCTGTATGAGAACTTACCAGTTTAAGATGCAGTGTTCAAAAATACTGAATATATACTCTGTGGTGTTCATTGTAGGACAAATACTGTTGGCCTGGTGCAGTCTAGTTCTTTGGACTAAATATGTATATATAACACAGATGCTACTGAGCCAAAGCCCCCACTATGGAATCTGGCTCTGTACTTTTCACAGCCGGTTTTCCTTAAAAACAATGTGAGGAAAATATATGCACTATCTTTTATTTTGTATACGTGTATTCCTAATTAAAGTTTGTATGACACACAGAACAAAGTGTTCATTATGATCTCTTGAATGTGTTCTTCATGGGAGACAGGGACTGAAGCACATGAGAAACAGATTTATGTGCCTCTCTTTTGTTTGTTTGCAGGAATATCCAACAATTGGACAATTAATTGACAAACTCGTGCAAAACAATGTTCTATTAATTTTTGCTGTAACAAATGAGCAAGTTCAGATATATGAGGTGAGCAAACTAAAATGTTCTGCTTGGCAATGTTTGTTTTAAAGTTCACCTTTTTTCACAGCTGACACAGTAATTCCAGTACTAAGGACTGAATTATAAAAGATATTTATGTGATAAAAATAACTAGGAACTTGTATATCAGAGGGAAGCTCTTCTGCTTAAGTGCTTCTTCATGTATTGATTTTGGTGTTCTAAGGTAACTTTAAAATCAGATTTCAAGTTGAATCACACTAATCCTTTAAGTCAAGGATTGACAAACTATGCATTGCTAAACTATTCAGTATCATCCTTATGATTAGCCTTTTGCATTTTATAAGGCTAGAGGAGAGTTGAAACTTTTCTCACTTTTATAAAACAAGAATATACCTGAAACATGCAGCTATCTTCATGCTTAGCTCTGAGATCTTGGTTTGTTGGGGTTTTTTTCAATTTTTCTTTATTTCTGTGACCCTTTCAATTCTTATTTCATTTTCTGTCCAGCTCCTGGGAAAAAATCTTCACACACTAAAAGAGATTCTAGATAAGAGTTCATAGTGGGTAATAAGGGGTTTTGCAGCCTAGGCTTGGCTGCCTGGCTACACCCTGCTGTGTGAAAAGGGATAAGCAGAGAGAAATTGCTTGCCCAAATTTATTCAGGTTGGTTGAGAGGAAGCCAATAAAGATGATCCTGCTGATACAATAAGACTGGCTTTCTGAAGGAGAAGCCTTTGCAAAACATTCTGTTTTAACACCAGAAGTACAGTAATGAGGAGAGGTGCTCCTCTGCTGTGATTGCCACATGGAAGATAGGAAAGAAAGAGTAGGGAAAAAGAGAGAGCAGCTGAGTCCTTGAGGTAGTCACTAGCAAGATGGTTTTCCATTTCTGTCCTCTGTGTAACCCAGGTAAGACCCCCCAAGTACTTCTGCAACTGATTCTAGGGGTGGACCTGTTTTGAGTAAGGCTGATGCTCCAGCTGTTTGACAAAAGTGACAAACTGCATAAACTGATTCTCAGATTCCAGCCTTGACAAGGGAAGGAACACTGTGTCTTGAAGCACTGACTGCCTTGCATTTTTGAAGGCTGTATTGAGTACTGAGCTGGATCATGAAAATTTAGATTGATAACAGTAGAAGTGGACCACTTACAAATGCAGGGGCTTCAACAATTTCTTAATAGAGACCCAGTTAATGACAGGTGAAACATTTTTCCTTATAGGTGCTTTTTTTAATAGGTGCTTCATGAATAGGGGCTGTTCTAGGACGGTAGTTGGGAAATACCTGTTTGATTTACAGAGCCTTTCTTTGTCCAAAGAAATATTTCTCTTGCTGATGGCACTGTGGTTTACCTTGGAAATTGCTTGTGGCCACCAGCATTCTTATCAAGGTGTTTCTCTTTCAGTATCCCTGTGTCAGTATCAAGGTTACCAAGAGGCACCCTTTGGTAACAGGGAACATTAAACAAGGGCTTACAGCTAACACAAAATACAAATCATGGTTAACCTATCTAGGGAATTGTTTCCTCATTGCTTTCTTTGTTAGAAAAAAGGAAGTACAATTGCCTTCTATTTTACAGGGTGTATAATAATCCCACTGAATATAATTTATCTGCTGATTTTGTCTTTTAATACTGCTTTCTTCCACTAATGGAATATTTATTATATATTATATATATAATTATATATTATTATATATCCACTAATTCCACTATTGGATAGCTGTATTTGTTATGGTTTGCTTTTTGTCCTGTACGTGATGTGGAAAATCAGTCAAAGCAAGTATGAAAATCATACACAAGGGTGACAGTGCAGGTTTTCCAAACAACAATTACCTTTAAAGGGTCTATGTAGGGTGTGAAAACAGGGAAATAAATACTGCCATGTTTTCATCTCTGTGATGTAAATTTGTAATATAAATGTAAATAACCAGTATCTATGCTTAGGAATGTAAAAAANTAAAAGATATTTATGTGATAAAAATAACTAGGAACTTGTATATCAGAGGGAAGCTCTTCTGCTTAAGTGCTTCTTCATGTATTGATTTTGGTGTTCTAAGGTAACTTTAAAATCAGATTTCAAGTTGAATCACACTAATCCTTTAAGTCAAGGATTGACAAACTATGCATTGCTAAACTATTCAGTATCATCCTTATGATTAGCCTTTTGCATTTTATAAGGCTAGAGGAGAGTTGAAACTTTTCTCACTTTTATAAAACAAGAATATACCTGAAACATGCAGCTATCTTCATGCTTAGCTCTGAGATCTTGGTTTGTTGGGGTTTTTTTTCAATTTTTCTTTATTTCTGTGACCCTTTCAATTCTTATTTCATTTTCTGTCCAGCTCCTGGGAAAAAATCTTCACACACTAAAAGAGATTCTAGATAAGAGTTCATAGTGGGTAATAAGGGGTTTTGCAGCCTAGGCTTGGCTGCCTGGCTACACCCTGCTGTGTGAAAAGGGATAAGCAGAGAGAAATTGCTTGCCCAAATTTATTCAGGTTGGTTGAGAGGAAGCCAATAAAGATGATCCTGCTGATACAATAAGACTGGCTTTCTGAAGGAGAAGCCTTTGCAAAACATTCTGTTTTAACACCAGAAGTACAGTAATGAGGAGAGGTGCTCCTCTGCTGTGATTGCCACATGGAAGATAGGAAAGAAAGAGTAGGGAAAAAGAGAGAGCAGCTGAGTCCTTGAGGTAGTCACTAGCAAGATGGTTTTCCATTTCTGTCCTCTGTGTAACCCAGGTAAGACCCCCCAAGTACTTCTGCAACTGATTCTAGGGGTGGACCTGTTTTGAGTAAGGCTGATGCTCCAGCTGTTTGACAAAAGTGACAAACTGCATAAACTGATTCTCAGATTCCAGCCTTGACAAGGGAAGGAACACTGTGTCTTGAAGCACTGACTGCCTTGCATTTTTGAAGGCTGTATTGAGTACTGAGCTGGATCATGAAAATTTAGATTGATAACAGTAGAAGTGGACCACTTACAAATGCAGGGGCTTCAACAATTTCTTAATAGAGACCCAGTTAATGACAGGTGAAACATTTTTCCTTATAGGTGCTTTTTTTAATAGGTGCTTCATGAATAGGGGCTGTTCTAGGACGGTAGTTGGGAAATACCTGTTTGATTTACAGAGCTTTTTTTTGTCCAAAGAAATATTTCTCTTGCTGATGGCACTGTGGTTTACCTTGGAAATTGCTTGTGGCCACCAGCATTCTTATCAAGGTGTTTCTCTTTCAGTATCCCTGTGTCAGTATCAAGGTTACCAAGAGGCACCCTTTGGTAACAGGGAACATTAAACAAGGGCTTACAGCTAACACAAAATACAAATCATGGTTAACCTATCTAGGGAATTGTTTCCTCATTGCTTTCTTTGTTAGAAAAAAGGAAGTACAATTGCCTTCTATTTTACAGGGTGTATAATAATCCCACTGAATATAATTTATCTGCTGATTTTGTCTTTTAATACTGCTTTCTTCCACTAATGGAATATTTATTATATATTATATATATAATTATATATTATTATATATCCACTAATTCCACTATTGGATAGCTGTATTTGTTATGGTTTGCTTTTTGTCCTGTACGTGATGTGGAAAATCAGTCAAAGCAAG
>VXBC01002107.1:68145-85109 GCA_013399945.1 Ploceus nigricollis | reverse complement strand
AAATCAGTCAAAGCAAGTATGAAAATCATACACAAGGGTGACAGTGCAGGTTTTCCAAACAACAATTACCTTTAAAGGGTCTATGTAGGGTGTGAAAACAGGGAAATAAATACTGCCATGTTTTCATCTCTGTGATGTAAATTTGTAATATAAATGTAAATAACCAGTATCTATGCTTAGGAATGTAAAAAAGAACACAGCAAGACAATGAGAATTATTCTTGTGGTAAGGTCCCTGCTCAGGTAGCCTGGAAGTGGTGGCAGAGGACTGTAAACTCTAAAAGTTTTGGTGTTTCACTTCTCTTGAAAAGCTTCAGTGGTGGAGATTCTGTAGTCTCCCTCAAAAAACCCTTCCATTTATCCTTTGAGGTGGAAAGATTCTCCCTAAATATCTCATCTTAAATCTACTTGAACTCAGCTTCTAATTACATCAGATACCAATACTGACTATTGCTATTTATAACTGAGTTCTCAGGGACAAGCTTACATTAAAATTACTGTGAAGACTTAAAAAGCACCTCTTTAAATAGACTTGATAAATTCCATTAGTCTTAAGTGCAGTGTTCAGACTGTCAAATATATATTTTGTATTTCTAGCCCTGCATAATCCCCAACAATTTAGTCCAAAATAATTCAGTCATGTAATATTTTTGATCCTCTTCAACTGAATTTTCAGTTTATCCACGTACATGTGTATTATTATCTAACACAAATCTTAGGGTGGCACAAGCACAGAACACCTATGCTGGTAACAGAGCTGGTGTTGCTTTTTAACCTTCCATGAACCTAAAAAGCTGCACAGTAACCTCAAGACATTATTTAAATCTGATGCAAGAGAAGAAAGAAAATTCTCTACATTGAGCCCTGATAATTTGAGATCTTTTTTTAAAGATTTTTTTTTTTTTTTAAAGGTATTTTCTAATACATTCATGTATGTCTAACTTCTAGCATCATTAGTCTCAGCTGAGTCTTGCCAAAGCATCAGGGGATGTTTTCATTTTATAAAAACTATTCGCTCAAAAAGCATCTGTGAATATGACAATAATAATTCTATTTTAACAAAGCCTACATTGGTACAAAAGAAAACAATGGTCTTTAAGCTTTCATGAAGTAGTTGCTACTATTGCTGATATTATTTGTTTTCAAGCAAAATTCTTTAAAAATGTATTCAAACTTAGATAAGGAAAAGATTCCATCTTTAATCCTGACTAAGCAGCATTTCTTTTGAAACAAAAATTACTCTTTTTTGGATGAATTATTTCTTTTTATATCACAGGAGAAATAGGTTGAAAATTAGGGTTTTAGGCTGTATTGCACTGCTGAAAATGGAACTAAAAATACTCAATTCTCCACACTCATACAGAATTTCAAATTACTTTTATATATTTGGCATGGCACACTATTTATGATGAAAATTCTTGTATCTTGTATATGCTAAAATATAGACATAACCCCACTGAGCTCAAATACATAATTGTCAAATTTCTTTTACATGAATCAGAGTATCCCTATAAAATGGCAGTTCACCTCTTAATGAATATTTGCCAAAGGACTAAATTCCGTGACATCCTTTGGATGTTTTGCAATAGCAGCACCCCAAAAGCATCCATCTGCCTCACCTTGCCAATGGTTGAACACAAATATTTGCTAAGAAGAGAGGTTTAACCAAGGGACTGGAGACACACATTCGGCCTGGGCTTGAAATACCATCCTTGTATCACCATGCAGAAAATTTTTGTTCCTAGAGGAGAGATCAACCAAAGTGTTCAGAGCAGCATATCCCTGCTGTTTGTTTTGCATACCACAGATTAAAGGGGACTGTGTTTTAAATTCCAGGTTTGTAATCTTTTCTCTCAGAAGGTCCACATGTACAAAACACAGAGTTTCAATATTCCAAGAATCTTTGAGAGGGCACTAATCACAGGAGGAGTCAGGAATGCAGAGTTGCCAGCTGTAACATAAAATGCAGTTAATCCCACTGATTTACAATAGCACTAGAAATCTAATGAATGATGACTATTCCATACGTAATACACAAAATAATCACAGAGCTTTAGGAGATATGAAGGATAAGAAGGATATAAGAGTATCAAATTACCCATGTTTATTAATAGTTCTCTGGATATTTTCCTTTTATTTAAAATAACAGCATTGATATGATAATGTGTAAAGGAAAACTAGTGCTACAAATGCTTTTTTTTAAAAGATGAACACATTGTTTTCCAAAGGCATGGGTTAAAGCAAAGGAAGTTCATGTAGTTAACAATTAGGTAAGACAAATTTTAATTCACGGTATTTAAAATCTTGCTGTCAGATATCGTGTTAGTGTCACAGTGCAATAATGCAAAAAGAAAAGAGAACTTATCACTGAAATAAATTGCTAAATTGGCACTATATTATTCACAGAAATTCAACATACAATCAGAGCCACAGAGCACTGAGATACATGTGCAAAGATAAAAAAGTGACTGCAGTTGCTGAATGTAAGGTCCAAGACTCTTGAGCAGTGCAACAACAGTAGAGCAGCTGAACCTGTTTCTGGATATTTTTATTAAAGAGAAATACAACTGTTGATAAAACATATCTTCCCTCTAAATTTGAAAAATTAGAGCTTGAAGGATACTATAGTATCAAACTTCCAATCACATAGAGGTGATTTAACAATATATGTTCAATGAATTTTAAATGAAACCAGCTCTTCTCCATCTGACATTTTCATTAAAACACATGCAATGGAGACTGCAAGAATCCTTGAAAATGTTAGTGTTATTTATTTCACTTGGCTTCAATCTACTTGGTTTTGTTGTCAGCTCCTTCATTTTTGCTTTGGGTTTTTTTGTTTTGTTGGGGGTTTTTTTTGTTTGTTTGGTATTTTTTTGTTTTTAGGGTTTTGGGGTGGGTTTTTTTTGTTTTTTATTTCTTTGGGTTTGGGGTTTTTTTTTAGATGGTAGCTCCTTGTCACCTAGACTTTTTTTGTGCTTTAAATTCATTTTTTATATTTCCAGAATTATGCAAAGCTTATTCCTGGCGCTACTGTTGGACGACTACAGAAAGATTCTGGAAATATTCTCCAGCTGATCATTGCTGCATATCAGGTAAGATGGGTACAATGCAGCTTCTTCCTCCATGTTTACATGTTCGACTTTGGTTTGCAGTTTGGTAAAAAGATGTGTCTTTGTTTCCTTTTATGAACTGATTCCTTTTATGAAACTGAATGATTACATCATTTTTTATGTTAGTTGCTGACCTTAACAGGAAAAGTGTTCACTCTGAGGATTAAGCAAGCACAGAAACAAATATCCTCCTTCTGTCAATCCTTAGTTCTGCTGGAATGCTGAATTTATATCAGTGTGTCATCTGCATTGCCTCCTTCATATTCCTGTATTTTACACCTACTCTTAATGCTTCTTTAATATTCAGCTCTCTCAGTTCCACATCTTAACAGGGACTGAAGTCTCTCCCTGTTGGTAGCTGCCACCAGAGCAGACAAACAATTGCTTTGCAGGAATATCTGGGGGAAAAAACACTATTCTGTGCTCAGTGCTCTTCTCTGCTTTAGCAATTTGATGCTGCCTCTGTGAGGCTGTTCTGAGGTTTTCAAAAAGAGCAATATGGGAGCCAACACGGGTTTGTTTGGGTAATGCCAGGAACTGAACGGGTTTGTTTAAATAATACAAAGAAATACTTTAATTATGTCAGGAACATAAACACAGCACTGCTCTTCAGAGCTTTGTTTGTAAAATGCATCCTGGGTGCCTGGTTCTCTTCTGTCAGAGGAATGTTTTTAGGCAGTTGTACAGACCTTTGCGCAGAAACATCGATTTACAAATATGCTGATATTCCATAGATTTCTCCGTTCTGTCTCGGCCCATTTTTATTAAAAACCTGCTCTACCAGTTGTCTGCAATGACAAATAACCCTTTGCAAATAGCTTCTGTTTCTTTCCTTACTTTTTTTTCTGCTCTTCTTTCTATCACCTGAATAAGATAGTCATCACTGTGCCAAAATTACTTTGGTCTTAGTGATAGGAAGGAAACCCAATTCTTCTAACTCTTATAAAAGCAATGAAGGCAATACAATTGCTGAGTTCCAACTTTTTAAAATGAAATGCAAAATACCAGGAGTTTCTCCATTTTACGAAAAATTGTATGCGGAGAGAACTTCAGGGTTAATCTTGGGAGTGTACAAATTGTAATAAATAAAGATGAGGAAATTTTCTTATGAGCAAAGTTATTTCTAAACTTTGAGTGGTAATAGAATTTCACTCCTGGATTCCAACCTGCTGTTAGTCACATCTGGTTCCTATCAGCATTTCTTCAACTGGCAGCCTAATGTATAGACACAGGTTCCTACATTTAATAGCTGAAATACCATTTTGTTGTCAGTAAGTAATGGAAAAAACACACCAAAATTGTCCCAGTGCTGTGTCCTGGTGCTTTTGCTGTAACATAAGTTGCCTCACTGAAATATTGAAAGTGTGAGGAGTGAATCCTTGCCTCTTCTCCTTAGCATCTGCTTATGTTCCTATGGCCTATGATTTTTCTCTACTCTACTTTTTGAGCCTGCTGATATTTATGGCTTCTGTTGCCTTCTATGACAAGAAGGGGTTCACTTCCACTGTGTCAAGGCACAATTTTCTTATTCCTATTTTAACCTACTTCTAATGCTTTAAATTTTCACTGAGTGCATCTTAGTTCCCAAGTTGTAGGGTTTGGTGAATAACAGCTCTGCATCCACCTTAACTTTGTGTCTTCATAATTTCATTATATTGTGTCACTGAGACACCTTCCACACAGCAATCTTCTCTCCAAATTAGAGTCCCAGTCCTTTAAGTCTCTCCTTGGTTGCTCCATCCCCTTGGTAACTTTATCTGACCATCTCTTTACGCTCCCTGACTCTCATGAGTGCCTCCTGAGATGTGGAGCCCACAAGAGCTTGCAGTACACAGTGAGGGCACAGTAAGTGTCCTCAGCCTCCTGGTTCTGTTGGCTTTTTAGCTGCTGCATGCTTTGAGCAGAGCAGGCCCCTGCGTTGGCAGTGGTGACCATGATGCATCTCCCAGGCTGTTTTGGCTGATCCTGTTCTCATCTGTTCCACGGGCACAGTTTGGAGGAGCTCTGAGCTCTGTGCTTGCTGCCCTGCAGCAGTGGCAGGGAGCTGACTGCAGGAAGGGTGCTCCTGCCTTTGGGCCATTAACTTGTCACAACCTCATCCAGGCACAGCATGCCTGGACCACGCACCAGAGCTGCACGTACATTCTTAAAATCCCACATTTCTTTCAAGATGTAAGTGTGCAAGTAGCAACATGTCACACTCAAAATCTCCCACAGTCCATTTTATTACACTTACCCTTAAAGGTTAACAATCTTATTGTTTTGTGATTGAAAAATCTTCCAAGCAGGAAGCACGAAAAACCCCTTTATTTGATGGGAGTAAAGGTATCTGAATTTTTTTCGACTGTGAAGAAGGAAATGACAGGAGACCTACAGTTGAAAATCACATGCAAAATAGAACTAATGCTACTTTTGTTAGAAACTTTTCATTATGCTCTCAAAAGTGTAATCCAATGCCCTCTGTCTCTGCTTCTCCACTCACAAGAAAAGAAATAAATAACTTTTTGGCCCCTGGGAGTAGAGTTGGGCTAGATCTTTTAACACTTTTAAAGTCTTTTTGAGTGTTTACTTGCTGTGCAAACACAAGGTTTGCTAATGCCATTCACAATGTGTTGCCATATAAAAGCTTCAGAGAGGAAGTAGGCAAGTCAAGAATGTCTGAGCTGTCAAAATATTTGTTGCAAGGAGTTCTCATGTTCTTTCCAAGTATGGTTCATTTTCTTCTGTAAGCATATTTCTGCCTGCTTTGTTTAGCATTGAATTCTGCACAACTTCGTGTTGCAGGCTGTAGGCTAAAATGCTTTGTGACAGATAGCAGGCCATTTGATTAAAGCCATTCCAAGAATTTAAAATTTCAGAAAAATTACCCTTTTTTTCCAGTTTTTAATCCCTGCACTTACACAAAAATGAGAACAAAGAAATAATGTATTAGAAAGGACAGGTAACACAAGGGCACAAGTATTTAGCACTTCTTTGTCTGTTGTTGCATTCAGAAAAATTTTTGAACCACAAATGTTTCTCTGTGAATGGCTTAAAGCTGCTATTTGCTATTAACTGTCTGATATTTGTCCTCAAACTATGGCCAGACAGTTTAATAGTTTTAAAACATCATTAGAAGTACTCATATATATTAGGACCTAAAAACCTTGAATTTATCACAGTTTGTGCTCCTTTTCAGTGCTGTAAGATGCATAATTTGATCTCTCACAACAGCAAGGCACATTCAAATGAGACTCCAATAACAGACTCCAGAATTCAAAGTATTACAATTTGGTGTTCAGCAGCATTTAATTTTCACTCACAGTTGCACTCTGTTTGCACCTTGTAATTTTGCAGCTACTGGAAGAGGGACTACTGGTGAAACATCTTGCAACAGATGCACATGGCCACAGTCACAGCTTTACCCAGAGATTTGCTGGTTTGGGTCCCTTTGGTCCAGCTATAGCAAACAAATTATTATTGACAATTCTGCATTGTTTCAATAGCAGCATAAGCACCTACCTCCAATCAAAGGGAAACGGAAATTTGGACATATCCAAAGTTACCAGCATGACAAACCTGATGCCCAGGGCACAATTTTACAACCCTAAGACAAATTTCCTAGGAATCCAGAACATGTATGTAGGTCAGGGAGTTGTCTATGCAGGTTTATACTTATTTTATTTTTACTTTGATTTACCCCACCAGACGTTTACTCCATTGAGTCAGCCTGCTACCCTGAGTAGAATGACTCACTGAAGTAAGGTCAGCTCTGATTGAAGGGCAGGGGGTATTTTGCAAGCAATTAAACTTCTATGAGCACAAAGTCAAGTCAGTGAGATGTTTTCTCAGCAGTTGCTGAGGTACTTTTGAAAAATTTCCATTTACTGGATCCACAGACTAATGAAGTCATAGGGAATTTCCCCATGGCCTGTGATAGGCTTTAGATTAAGGTTATGTAAGCAAAGTTGCCATAAAATATTTTAAAGACTTAAAATGTAGATACCTAGTACAAGCAATTTCGGAAAGACAGTTTGTAACTCACAAAATGGAAGTTTGATGAACAAATTGATTTAAATAATGGGGATGTTGTTGAATACAGGTTAAAATAGCACAAACAGCTCATGGAGCAGGAATTTCCATTGTGAGAAGAAAGGAAGGGAGGGAGCAATATTGACACAGTTTGGCTAATCAGGAAAAGCCCAGACCTAGCAATGCAATCAGGGACACAAATCCACTCCTCAGAAAGTCCAGACCTAAAACCTACATCAGTCAGCAGAGTTATGAAAGGTGATTTAATAAAACATTGAATTTGTTCTCCTGGAAGGGCAGGAAATTAGCCCTGTGATAGCAGATATTAAAGTGATACCACCATTGCTTTCCACTGAAAGCTGGGTCTGTCGGCATTTGCTTTATTTCGCTTGTTTCCCATTTTTCTTGCAATAGAGGTTCTGTAAACAAAGTGCCAAAGCATGAGTGTGCTCCTGTGTAAGTCAGGATAAATTACAGTCCACCTTCCACAGGTGTGGAGCAGTGGCAGCACATGGCAGTGTTATCACTCCATTCATCTCATATTTTTTTCCTTGAAGGAGCTGAGGTCTGAGGTTGAATTGGAGATCCTGGGAGAGACGGAAGGGCTCAATCTCTCTTTCACAGCCGTCTGTAACAATGGGACCTTTTTTCCACGTCAGAGGAAATGCTCTCATGTAAAAGTGGGAGATACAGTAAGTGAAGAACCTATTCTCCAAAGACATGAAGTTCATATAATTTAGGACACCAAGGTAGAGTTTGCTCTTTATTAAACAATCTTCCTCCAGACAAGTCACCAAAAAGCAGGCAGTATCTATGACCCTCTTGCTCTGTCCTCTGCATGCACTTCCTGAGCACCTTGCAGAGTTCCCTGTGCTCCCAGCAGCCCCATTCTCTCTTCCAGGTCTCTTTCAATGTGACTGTTAGTCTCTCTTCTTGTGAAAAAACCAGAAGGCTTATCAAGATAAAACCTGTGGGGCTCAGCGACATGCTGGAGATGGAAATTCTTCCCCTCTGCAGCTGTAACTGCCAGGCCAAGGCTGAGAAGAAGAGCCCAAAGTGCAGCCAAGGGAAAGGCTCCCTGGAGTGTGGGGTGTGCGTGTGCAGCCCCGGGTACGTGGGGCCGCGCTGCGAGTGCCACGAGAGCTCCCTGGGTGCCAGCTCCTGCAGGGGCCCGGCCGAGCAGAGCTCCTGCAGCGGGAGAGGCGACTGCTACTGCGGGCAGTGCCTGTGCCACCCGTCCCCCTACGGAAAGGTCTACGGGCCCCGCTGCGAGTGCAACGACTTCTCCTGCGTCAGGCACCGCGGGCTGCAGTGTGCAGGTACGGCCCCGCAGTGCTGCTGGTGGTGCCCCCACCCAGGGCTTTATGGGCTCACCCTTAGCTGGGAGCTTGTGAGTTTGTATTTTCATCATGTATTCGGCCGTAACCAATTCCATATAAAGAATTACTAGTTATGAATGGTCTTTAGACTTAAAATAGTTTCAGCTATGCCATTATAAATCGGAAGTATTTACAAATTAGGTCGTGCACTGCCAGGAGACAAGATCTGCGTGGAGGACTCCAGTAAAGAGAATGGAGCTGCACTGGCTTACAGCCAGGATAAGCAAAAATCTGGTCCTCTGACTTAAAACAGAAGATTCTGGGAGAGAAAGAAAGATGTTAAGAAGAGTTGGAGAGACCAAAATATTTTCTGTTAAAGAGAATAATTTTAAAGATTATCCTTCAGATTCTTTCTGAATTATCAGTGACTGATTTGAAGTATAATAAATGTTTTTCCAGGCAATGGTGACTGTGACTGTGGGGAGTGCAAGTGCCACAGTGGATGGACTGGTGAATACTGTAATTGCACAACTGATACCAGCACCTGCATTGCTGAGGATGGGACACTGTGCAGTGGGAGAGGTGAATGCATCTGTGGGACATGTGCTTGCACCCATCCAGGGGCTTCGGGCCAAACGTGTGAAAAATGCCCTCTCTGCGGTGACCCCTGCAGTTCCAGATGGTAATGTGGTGGCTTTAAACCTCTGATGTTTATATCATTCAGGTATCTATTTCCTATACTGCCTCAGCAGTGTGTTTACTGCCATGTCTGTAAATTGGATTTACAGACCAGAACCCAAGAGCTTCTTTGTCCTTCGAGGTGGGTAGCCACAACTCATATATTAACTATTCACAAACTCATATATTAACTATTCACAAGCATTACTCTTGTACAAAAGGACTTCATGGGAAACAATTAAGTCAACTTCAAGCAGCACAGGTAAAACTTTACACTTCCACTGCTGCCCCTGACTGTACACCTACTCAGAATGGTGGCCTTATCTGACACTTATATGGCCTCACAGAAAAATTTAGCATTTGTATTACCATTCTCATACATATGAACAAGTAAGGTCATGTTGTCCACTCCAGCTTCACACATTCCCAAATTCATAGTCCAAATTCAGTTAAACTTGGCTAAATTAAAAAGTGTAAGTATAATAACCTAGATAATAGTCTGGGAATGAATAAGTGGGTAGCTGTATGTCGTGTATAAGATAATGATAAATTGATTGTAAATGGTGAAATATCTTCTGTCCACTGAGCATACTCAATTTATGTAGCTTCCTGCTGTGATGCAAGGTGTCTGCTATGGTGCATGACAGGAAAAGCACCAAAAATACAGAGGTTGTGAAGATGACCACTTTAAGTACACCGTTGCTCATGCCTGTATTACATGAGCTCTTGCAGGGCTACAGTACAAATGAAGCAGTCTTCAGCAGAAATTTAAGCTAGCAGTTGGATTGGACTTCACAGAACACACGTTATTAATGACCCTGGCTTTGCTTTCCGTGTGCTGAGCAGTTTAGGTTGCATGGTTCATGATGATGTCCTGTCTCCTTATTCAGAGTTGAGACCCATTTCTCTCCAACACTGTATTTTCATACCTGTCGTTGCAGTCTACAGTGTATCTGAGTGAAAAGCTATTCTATGATGTGATTAATTCAATGATCTCTTTCTGTTAGTGCTAAATTTGCCCTAAGAAAACTGAGCCTCTCAGTATGTTCAAAGAGAGTTTCTGCATGTAACTGCTCTAAACAAAAAGGACAATGCTGCTGCTTTGCTCTGCCCAGTTTGGCAAAGAATAAGAAATATAAAGTTACATGATAGGAATTACATTAACCCGTTTAAACATGTATATTGTATGCAGTGTTGGATCTTTTCTTTCTGTTTCAGTGTCTTCCCTTGCTGAAACACAGGGCACAAAAAGCCAAGAGAGAGAGAACACTGGGAACACCTGGGAGGGTAACTGGGGGAGCTGAAAGACCAGGTCAGAGGGGGTAGAGACCAATGGCAAGGCTTCTGAGAAAGAGAGCGTAGCATGAGAAACATGGTGAATGTGACAAAACCACCACCAACACTGAATTTATCTCCTTGAGATAGAGGCTATCCCATTACCCACTCACTTTTACTATTCACCATTTCCAGAGCGAGGGATAAGGTCACCTTCATCCCCTGAAGATAAACTCAGCAGCCTCACAGCCTCAGCTTATTCCCATGGATATATGTAACTCAATGCAACAGGAGATAGCCAGGGTTTTTTTGATGTTTTGTTGCAGTTCTTCTTTTTCCTTTTTCACCTTTCCTTTCCTTTTTCCTCTCCTCTTCTCTCTTCTCCTCTCCTTTCCTTCCCTTTTTTTTTTTAATGAAGTCAGTCCTTCAAGCTGCTTCTCAGAGTCTCAGCAACTCAGTTTGGCTGAAGCTATCTGTGAAAAATTAGCAAACACATATTCCATCAGAAATGTTCATATATGAATTCTGTTTGTTGTTTTATTTTCCATTCATAAATCCTGGATTTATTAAAATCCTCATTGAATTTACAGGGAGATTTCTAAAGGAATTGGTCTAGACTCTGTGTTTTTAAATAGTTTTTCAATCATTCCACCACCAAATAAAAAATAATTTTCCTGTATGTTTCATTAGTATAAATAGGATCTAAGTAATTCCTGAGACAAGTAACCATATTCAAGAGGCAACTGTTGAGACAACTGGAAGGTGTTTTAATGCATTATTCAATAGACTTGCAACAAAGGTAAACTCATAGTAGGTGCCTCAGCTTGATCTCTTTGAAGTCAATTTCAGATATTGTTCATCTGATAGGAATTCCTTCAGCTGGTATGTAGTGTGAGAATATTTAGTGTTCAGAATATTTATTTTTTTAATTTTTGAAGAGAAATGTTACATGTGAGTAACCACATGTCTGATAGACATACATGAATAATGTAGCCTGGGGTTCTGTCTGGTAGCTAACAAACTGGGAGAGAATAGAGGACTAGACAGAGCTTATCCACAATACCTTTATTCAGGTGGGGTTTTTTTCCTTTGGTTTTGTTAGGATTTTTTTTGGTGGCAGTACCTATCATATTCCTGAGAACTGTATCCATAGCAGAAGACCTTTTATTTAGCTGCTTTTTAAAATGCAGATGCACACATACTGGCTTTTGTAATGTTGTGGCAGGCAGAGATTGATGAGCTGCTGAATTATTTTCCACAGGAGCTGTGTGGAATGTCACTTGGCTTCTGATGACAAGTCACTGGGAGACTGCAGTGAAAAATGCAAATTGGTTGATGCTACTGTCAGCATGGCAAAGGGTTGGTATACTCAATCTTCTTTTCTTGTGTGTGTGTGATAAGCAGGAGGTTCCACTTTCTGTAATTTTATATTTGAAAGTAGCCTTGTTTTCCTGCTGTGGAATTATATTATGGGTCATAAGGGAATTACTGTCTGTCTGTGGCTCTTCTGAGGCAAATAGGAAGTGCAAAACAGGGCTGGTATAACCCTTCCAGGTAATTAACTCATTGGATCATGCCTATTTTCTAAGTAGTTTATGCAGGAAAGTACAGAATTTCATAGATACCGGTCCCTGCAAATCAGTGATAGACAGAAGTTCCTGAGTTTAAGTTATGCCTGTACCATGAGTTCCAGCGGGGCTTCTTCAGCCTTACAAATACAAAACCTGACTGCAGTCCTTAGGCAGACTCTTGATTACAGCTGGTGACTAAACACAGCCCTTTAACCAGTGGCAATGACATTTCTTGTATTCTAAAAGGCAGAGAACATCTTTCAGCTGTTTGCTTTAATTCAAAAGTGCCCTGCATCAATGGAAATTTCTGGAATAGGAATTAATCTTGAGTAAAAAATACTATCAGGAAAAAACCTAACAAACCCCACTACAATCAAAAACAACCAAAACAAACCTTTAAATCAAAAGTGCAATTTTTTTTTTCTGTAAAGGAAGGTGCCTGCTCAGCAGGCAGCCTGTATTTATTTTAGTCCCATGTACTGTCCCATGTATTAATTCTAGTCCCAGTCCTATGGCACAAGTAATTGTTAAGTAAGGCAGGACATAGGCTAGTTATATCCACATCACAGATGTACCATAAGCATTAAACAAGACAAATGCAAGAATGAGGATGAATCCTCATTCATCCATGTGTGCATGTCTAAGGTTTGTATCTGCAAGCTCTTGGAAGCCTATCCAGAGCTGTGTGCATGCAGAAATGTCACTGATGTACATCCTTCCAGTGAAGTTACACCTTTTGTTTCTGATGGCAATACTTCAGTATACATTTATAAATATAAAAATATCTTTACAGGCTTAAAAGACATATAGGCACTTGTATTGGATCTCTTCAGTTAGTAAAGTCTTCAGGTTGCTTTTGTAAGATTGAAGATATTTGTAGCTAGGAATATAAAAAACATTATACTTTTAAATATAATGAATGCTAATCAAGAGCAGAAACAGCCTTTTATACGGTACTGTTCATATATAGAGGTCACAGGAGTATGAACATGACAATATCATCTCCTATTTCTGCATATTTCCTTTTTTTCATGTCCTGTGCTTCCCTCACTGGGACTTCTTTAGATTTAAAATTTATTTACAGCAGTTAAAATCAGCTACTTCTTTAGATTTGAAATTTATTTGCACCAGTTACTGCAACCTTCATGGTCCCATCCAGATGCTTAAAAAAAAAAAGCAGCTGTTGCAAACTGTTTCATCTGAAATGCTTGGGTAGCCTCATCAAGAAGTCCTGAAAGAAAAAAAATTAACCTTTAAAATAATAGCTAAAATATAATCATAGAATAAAAACTATAATCTGAACAAAACCCACCAATCTGAAAGTGGTATAACTAGCACACCACATAATATTTAAGACAGATTATTGAGCACCTTCATGGGGTAGTATACTTTTTTCTGGTTTATATTTTAATCTCTTTATTGCTTCAAGATTTTTGGGGAAGGAAAAAAGTAAAAGCTCTAGGTTAAATAAAACATTAGCACTTCAAAACTTTAGCTTCTCTTTTGCACATGGATGTTGCAATACAATGACTGGAAGTGTGAAGCAACAAAGAAGTGTGGGCTTTAAATTTTCCTGTTTCCTGGGAGTGCCCATTTTAGGCTCTGAGTTGTGCCTTTCACCTCCCTGCTTTGGTTCTGGGTTTGTCAGGGATTTCCTCTCCTGCTCCCCACCAGCAGGTCAGGTCAGCCCAGGGATCTGCCAGGCATGGGGTGTCCAGCAGCTCTGCAGGTGCTGATGGCTTCACATCTGCTGGGCTTATCTCCACAGCAGGCACCACTTCTGAACTTCTATTTTCATTCACTTGAACATTTAAATTAGGCTAATAGCCCCTTTGCCACATAGGTGTAGGAGGAGCTCTTGTTGCTCTACTCACTACTCAAGAGGAACCAAAATTCCTAAAAGACATCTCCTGCCAGCACCCGAGTCACAGGGCACCAGGCTGCTCCTGCCACAAGCCCAGCAGGGACAGTTATATTTTCCTTGGAGAACTTAAGTTTTTCCTACCCCATAGTGCTGACACCTCACAAATTCCCAGTGCAGCAGCAAAGTGGGTACTGGAGGCTGAATAAACCTCTATGTCAGCACTGCTCTGTTATGAGTCAGAGTGAGGTGAACTCTGCTCAAAAAAAGCATTTTGTTGAGCAAAAGGCAAACACTAAAGGGCATAATGACATTTAAATTTACAGTCAACATTTTTGTTGTTGAATCTTTTATAAATGTATCTGGTAGGAAACAGTCTTTCATGCTTTGAGTCTCCTGCTTGCCACTGTTACCCGATTTCTCCTCCAGTGTGACTCCAGTTATTTCAAATACAATTTAAATTACCAGAATTAGTCTGCAGAAGAGTGTGACGATTCACTGCAGAATGCAGAAAATTACACAGATGTAAATTACAGGAATTTACCTACCTAGGCAAATTTTCATGCTGGTGAACTGCAAATAACATATGCAATGGTCTCTCTCGAGTGATCCCTCATTCTAAAAATATTATCAGAGAAATAAAAATGCTAACCATAAGCTGGATTCTGAATAGCTTGAACTGACATTTTTGCTTTCGTTTCTACATCATTGCACATAACCAGTATTCTGCTCCCCTTGCTTTCAAATTATGACATTAAACAAAAAATTACCATGTAAAAATAACTAATCTATGTGCAGTTATTGCCTTCTGGATGATATTTGGGATATGCTTGCAAGTTTTTCTCCATTTTCAGAATAGCTAACAACTATCCTTATCCTTTTTTTTCCTCTTGGTAAGCAGGTTAGTATTTTGAGTCTGCTTGCTTAAAAGAGTTGGGAAAACGCAAACATTGCAAAACTTTTGACAGTGTTACTGGAACTGTGATGTGTCAACAAGAGCCATAAGTCTGCAGTTCATGGCCCTTCTAACAAAATCAAATCTTGTTAAATCAGCAGGTCTAGGCTGCCTGTCCCCTTGGTAGATAACACAAGGTGCTGCCACCAAGGGCCAGCAACAGGTTAAATACAAGGCTCAAATCAAGAGCAGGTTTTCATTAAAATCTAACCAGCTAGGGTTCTCTTTTGATAACAAGCAGAGAAAAGGAATGGAGGGTAGTCAATAGTTCCATATTTTCTATACTGTTTAACAGTGTTTTCTATAAGACCAAATCTTATGATAATAAGCAATATGGGGAAGAAAAAATAGAGCAAACACTTTTTTTTTAATGTAGTGTAGATTTCTTTAAAATGCTCTATTCTTGTCTGATTTCTATTCAATTACCCTTCATATTAAAGTTTGAGGACTCCAAGATTTTAACACAATTGCTTATGAAATTTCATTAAGAGTTTTGAATAGAAAATAATGGTCAGTGACAATTATTTTAAATAAATGTTTTTCTTCTAAAAAATAAGTCCTATGAAGTTTGACTAAAATATATTGAAAAGCATACCTAGATTTCCAGTGATATCTCAAATCACGGACTATATGGAAACATAAACATTCAGCCCCAGAGGTATTACTGCACACAGGTATAAAGTAATTTTTCCTCTGTATTATATTATAGCTACACTCCAAATGATGACATTTCCGGCTCTGCACTTGTACTCTCACTTTTTGATTGTTTATTTGCTTTATATTGTCCCTCAAAGTCAGCTTCCTTCTGTCTCTCTGCTCTCTTTGAATGAATTTTTCTCAGCTCCCCAGTTAGGAATAACCTGGAAGGAAAAAATGGATTAAATTTTTGTGCAATCAACAGTAAGTGGAGGGATGAATAAATGGGGTCAGACTGTCATCTCAGGTCACTTTATTTGCTTCATCCGGAATCCCATTACAAAAATCTCAGCATGGCAGTTTTCTGTTATTAATCTTTATTTACTCTTGAACAGTACTGGACACACAGTGACCTTAGAGGGGCCTATTGTGTAGGAAATGAAAGGCAGCCCTTTTAACAGCACCCACAGCTGCTTGATGCATGTATATCTCCTTCTGAAACATGATCTACAGGTGGCAGGAGTAGCTGCAAACCAAAGGAACATACTTTGTTCCTCTGGTTACTTTGTCCCATCATTTGGGGCTATTACATTTCCCAGACAGCTGCCAGTTAAGAGTCTTGGGAGCACTTCCAATTCATTGAAATTCACAGTACACTAAAGTATCAAGGTGCACTAGATGGTCAGTGCAGATTGACAACATCTGGATCAGTTCTTCAGAAATATAAGTGAAAAATGAGAAACTAAACAAAATTGAGATTGGAAGAAAAGCCATTAAATTTTGTAGAAATTCTGAGAGTATTTTGCTTTTTGTCTTTCACTCTTTACCATCTGCAGACAAGGCTGTGACAAACATGATGCCAGCAGTCTCTCCGGTTATTAAAGGTTAAATTTCATTTGATCTGATGAATTATTTTTTCCTTCCCTCTGCAGATTATTCAGAGGATAAATCCATTTCCTGCTCTTTGCAGGGGGAAAATGAATGTATAACCACATTTCTACTGGCTGTGGATGAACAGGGAAGGACAGTCATTCACAGCATAGAACGGAAAGGTAAGCAGTGAATATTGGTTTTTGTAGGTGAAATGTGATTTAAAACCACAGACAAGGTTAGCCATCGAGAAGCAGAGCTCTTTGTAGCAGAACATCTCCTCCTTGTGTTTGTAGCTCTTCTCTGCCCAGCCAAAGAGCTCCTCAAGTATTTATTGAATGCAGAAGTGACATAAATACTTGGCCTTTCATGAAAAATGGGCAGAATGATCCTTGGACTGTAAGAATAAGATAATTTTTTCAACAGCTTGTGCAGTTCTAAGAGGATGATACCAAACATCATTTGCATTATGTGATAAAACCATAATTCACTTTGAAATTATATATACAAAGGTGCTTGTAACAAAGGTAGTACAAAAGAAGCACACCTCTTAAACTACACCCCTCAATCCCTAAGACTCAAGAATTTAAAGGTAAGATTTTATCTTTATTCAATGCTTTATTATGCATTTTAAGTAGATTTGGCCCAAAAAAAAAAAAAAAAAAAAAAAAAAAAA
>VXBC01002107.1:56422-68123 GCA_013399945.1 Ploceus nigricollis | reverse complement strand
AGAAGAAAAAAAAGAAGAAGAAATATCTTCTTTTCACTGACCTCTATGAGTTCATTGACCTCTCTGTAATGGCCCTCCCACAACACTACAATAACCAGTTTCACTGTCATCTGCTGCTCTGCTCCTGGACCTTAAAATGTGAACTGGGAGGAGACCTCAAGAAATTCTCAAGAAATACAATTTCATTCAGGGAACTGAAGTCAATATGGCACCAGCAGCCAGAACACCAGCCCGGTGCTCAAACCAGAGCCCCTCAGAATTAGTCAACTGACGCCATCAAGCAAAAACAGAATGTGAAATGCAATAATGTAAGATAAGCCAGACTGAAATGAATTTTTTAATGTTCTGAAACCATGGTTCAGCTGAAAATTTTGTAAAATAGTAGTGTTCACCAACTTTCATAAACAGCACTTTCTAATATTAAAACAATCAAACTTTTTCAGGTTTTGGTAAAGCAAAAATTTCAGTTTTAATTCTGACTCTCTGAAATATTTTATTGTAAAATTTATTGCAGAACTTGAAATGCAAAATTCCTTCTAATTGCCCAGTCCAACATTTTCAACAAATCTAAAGGAATTTTTTCCCTCATTGTTTTCATGAAAGAAATGCAGTTTCCTCTGTTTTGTCAATATAATTAGTGACTTTACCCTGACATAGATCTCACTAGAATCTTTTCTTCTGCAACCCACAGAATCAGTTAATTGAACTAGAGCTCCAGCCATAACATCGTAAAATTCATAATTTTGTCAACTCAGCCCTGTTTTTCATAATTATATTGAAACAGATCTGAAATCAATTTTCTGACTTTTCTCTTCAGAATCTGTGTCTGTATCCAGCAGCTGCTAATTGTCATGATAAAAGAGCAGTGGAATAAGTTAGCAAATAATTTTTAAAACATTTTAATGCAATATTTTTCAGCTGGTTTCACAAACCCTTTAGGAAGCTAACAGGAGAAAAATAACATGAACTTGAAGAAAAAGGTGTGCCCAGCTCATGGCAAATGAGAATCTCAGCACACCTCTTGACTGTTATTAATTGCCTAAAATTTATTGATTGGTTATCCACAGCCATAACTGGTTTTGTTTCCCCAGATTGTGCACAGCATCCAAATATCCCAATGATAGTGGTGGGTGTCACCCTTGCTATCCTTCTCATTGGCATTGTTTTACTTTGCATATGGAAATTACTGGTGTCACTTCAAGACCGAAAAGAGGTAGCCAAGTTTGAAGCAGAAAAATCAAAAGTTAAATGGCAAACGGTATGTGAAATACATTTTATTTTATTTTATACAAGGTTATTTAGTTTGGTTACATGATGCACAACTGCCTTTAAAATTCTGGGTCTTGATTTTGTTATTTTAAATGGATAGATTTTGCTGGTAGGTTTTCACCACATTTACTATTCTATAAAGAAAAATAATGATTCTTTAATGGATGAAAATTATCTAGTGTTTTATCTCCCGGTTTAATTTCTTCCACATGTAAGGATGTGTAGATAACTGGTTTTTTTATTAATAGTTTTTAATTAGTAGCCAGTCTTCATCTAACCCTAGCAATCCTGTTGTCTGCCTGTATGATTTTCCAAGGTGTAGCCCTCTGCCCAGAAACAGAGCTGTTTAGGAAAGGGAGTTTGTTCCTGGTCTCTCTCATGAGCCAAGCCCACTCCCACCGAGCAGAAGTGAATTGAACTGTCCCAAATGTAAGGGAAAGGACAGAGAAATCCAGGGCTTGTTTTCTATCTGTAGCTCTGGGCACCTAATGTAAGCTTACAACACACGTTCCCTTTTCTTCTTTCTTTTCCGCCCTTGACTTTTTTGCCCTTTTGCAAAAGCTTTAGGGCTTCTGAGGATCTTTTCAAAAAAAGCATGTTGAGTAAGCATTTCTGGCGGTGTCAGGAGGACAGACAATGTGTTCACAGAACTCCACTCTCCTACAAAGTCCTGTGATTGCAACTTTTTCCAAGAATGGGCACTGTCAGCCTTTCAGCTTTTGACCCAGGAAAAATCACTAACTTACAGGCAAGGCCACCTGAGAACGTTTTCTTGACCCTTCAGGACAGCTAGGTATGGTAAGATGAAAGGGAAGGATACAGTTCATAGAAGCATTTTAATTTTCTTTTCTGTCACAAGAGGAAAGGATAGGAAGTGATTGGTGAGAGGTCAGGATGAAAAGCACAGGTGAGACTTGCCCTTCTCCCAGCACACGGTGGGTACTGTATGTGACAAGAGCACTGTGACAAGTCACACCTAACTGCTGAGACACTCTCTGTGGTTTTATAATTGTCTAACTGCCAGATTTGATACACAAATTTTATGGGACACATTTGATGAGGTATTGTTTGATAATGAACATCACTTTAATCTAGCAGGCTGATGTGAAGGGAAGCATGTTCCTAAGCCCAGGCTGGTTTGTGCTGCCTGAATTCAGATCAGTCTGAATTTCAGTGGTTTGGAACACAAGTGAGCTACCAAAAGCCATTCTAAAGTCCTCAAAGATATATTACTTCTATACAAACATTGTGTGACTCCCATTTAATATGTTTTTGTTTGGGTTTTTGTTTGTTTGTTTTGGTTTTGTTTTTTTTAGGAAACAAATCCACTGTACAGAGGCTCAACAACCACTTTTAAAAATGTGACTTACAAGAACCAAGATATGCATAAAAGACCCATGGCTGCAGATTTCTATTAGCACCTCCAACACTACAAACTAAGTTTTACTAGCAGGAAATCTAAATGTAGACTTGTTTCTTCTCAGCTGATTATGTGATATTTGTTTACAAGTTGCAGTGGTATAACCATTCTGTTAGAGAATATATATCTTGTGTTGGGACAAATAAAGATAACATATTAGTAGTAAGGGTTAGTAGAAATAATTTTTTTAATGACCCTTTATTGCTACAGCCCCCATCTTAAAAAAATGGCATCAAAAACAATTTCAATTTTGTCTTTAATACGGAGGATTATAAATTATCATGTAAGTTTATTTTTTGTTAAATTAGATATATACAGTGAACTTTATACTACTTTGTCCATACACACAATCCCATAAATTAGTGTTTAGGAATGTATTTGTACCAGTCTGTTTGGTGGGCTGGTTTAAGTTTAGAAAACATTTTGGTTTTTTCATGAATGCAGTTTAAACTACTGAGGATTGAGCTTTCTCATATCACCTGTGTGACTGAATAGTTTCTCACCAGAAAAAAAAGTAGTGATATTGCCTGTCTTCTGTAAATGTAAGTTATACAGAAACATTTCTTCTCTAATTCTTCTTTCTTGTCCTGTTTCTGTTTCTTTTCCTTGTTGTCTTTTGATGTTCTTTAAGGACCTAGGCCCTGGGATTATCTCAGGGAAAGTTAAATCAAGCCAATCAAGCCTTATTCACTTGCAGTTGTTTTCTGCTTCAGACACAGTCTGCTTTTTTTTTCTTTTGAATTCTATAAAAAGGGTACAGGGAAAAAGATAAATATTTGTAAATTAGAGACCCCAGTAGACACACTTTTAAACCAGAGGATTAGCAGAACTCCATTTTACATCCTGTAAATGATTTGGGTGCTCACAATACACCTCACATACTGGGCCATCACAGAAAGTGGCTCAGGAGCCCTTTTCATACAGAAACGTTCGCACAAAAGGTTTATTACTGCACACAAAGACAGTACTTTTTTGTTGATATGTCCATAGTTGTGAGGGTCTTTCAATGCCCAACAGCCAAACTGCTTATTCTTGTGCATAATAACATATTCAGTTCTTTCAGGCTGGGTTGTTTGGTTTTAGGTCTGGTTTGGGTTTTTTCCCCTCAAACTAAGCAACAAAAAGATCTGTGGATTTCACTTAATATTCATTTCCATTATGTTAATGAGGAATTTTAAATCTCCATTTTAGCTAATTACAAATGAATTGCAATTTTTAATTGTAATCTGTCAGCATGCATAGCACTGGAAGAAGAAAGTATAAAAGCAACTAACATGCTGACATAGAAAAATTACAACATTGGGCTACTTTAAGGTAGCAATAATGAACTTTATTTTTTAATATAACTTTGCAGCTGCATTTTTTGCTATTCTGAAACAGATGGTCAAAATGTACATATGAAGGTAGTTAGAAATGAAGACTTAGAAATCAAAGGTACTTTGGCACTGTTACAGATGATCACATACATTCCCTAAGGTAAATAGGGAGTTTGATCTGAAAAATTATTGATCTGAATGTATTTGATCTGAAAAAGTTGATGTCCATTTTGTAATAAGTATTTACCAAGTCTGTGCAACTTCAGTCTCCATATCCTCCACAATTTCTGGAACTGAGACTGGTATATTAGCTAGCTCTGACCCATGCCTGTTTTAGGGCCTGATCCAAAGCCTACTGGAGTCAATGGCTACAGACGTGGATCTAGTTTCAGTGAAACTATTAGTTTTGGTTTACAAAGATTGTTTTGTTTAAACAAACTGGTTAATACTGTCTATTAGTGAATTAGAACAGATATCTGTGCAAAAAGAAATAGTATCAGATGCCTTTGGAAAGAAGGTGATGCTAGAACCACCAAAATTATAGCAGTGCAATGGAAATGATGGCTGTGACTAAACTGGAACAGATTCGCATCGGTGTTCTGGTATTCCTGCATATCTCATAGTGGAAACTGCACAGATAAGGGCTCACATCTGTGGCCCTTCCAACCACTGGACTCCCACAGGTGTCAGTTCAAGTTACACGTGGGACCAAATCCTATTTCCCTGGCACATGGATAAACTCGTGGCATGCAAAGCTGGCCCCTGAATCTGCTCAGATTCCACTTGGGTGAGGATTGCCTAAGGGCCTAAGGAAATGTGGATTTCACCCATGTAGGTTACCTGTTACTCTTTTGTTTCTCATGCAGAAGTCATCAAATTATAAACTTTCTCTGAAAGAAATTTTATTACTTTTCAAGTAATAAAAATCTATACTGTTTATTAAATTCAAGTTCTGTTTCTGAGATCTGAATTTGCTGCTCAATATTAGAGTTGAAAGCCTTTCTCCTGGAGGCTGCCCATTTCAATATTCCAACATATCTCAGCCTTCAAATGTTAATAACAAAGCAGTATTTGCATTTCATATGAAATGCTTGGTGCTCTACATTCCCTGCTCCTACAGGAGATCTCATTTCACAAACGTTCTCACCCTCTTCCCATCACTTGTGTCTTCTGATCATCAGCAGAGATCCAATTTGTTATGTTTACCATCCAATTGCTCCTCCTAACAATCTCTCTCCAAATTATCAGAGATGTACAGGACTCAGGCAGGATGATTTGCAGTTTCCCTGCTGTGACTGACTGTACTTTAAATTTTCTGTGCACCTTCCAAGTTGTCAGGATGGAAATCACTCTAACAATTAAGAATTCATCAGAAGAGAGAAAACAGAAGGACTTGGTGAGGAAGATTTCTATAACTGAGGGATATCAAATAACTTGACTCATACATATGAGCCATCCTTTAACAGCATTAATTTAGATCATAAATTTTAACTAAAGTCCCAGATTTCAAGAACTTTGAAGATCTCACTTGGCATTCACCCTAGAAACAAGAGTGGTATTCATCCCTTTTTGTTAACTATATCATTTTCATTTTGTAGAGTTTTTATCAAAGTTCATATTTTTCTCTTTTTAATTTTTTTTCACCACCAAGCTATAAGTGAGTTTGTGTGTGGTAAGTGGAATGAAAAAGTCTTTCTGCTGTTTTCACAAACACTGTTTTGACCTGAGGCTGGACCTTGAGATTGGCCAAAACATTTTTTAATAGTAATACTTCTATTCACTAATGAGTTAAATTGAATAAAAGAATAATCATCAGCAATTTTATGGTATTTGTACATCTCATACACCCTATAGAATAGTAGTTTCGGTAATGTATGTTAAATGGATAATTTTTCATTTCATTAATAAAAGGTGCATGATAAGTTGTTTTGTAAATGTCCAGATTGCATTCAAGTTTGTTTTGTAATGTAACTAATGAGTCTGGGATACAAGATTTGGGTGTCAAGTGCAATACTCTCCATGCCTCTTCTGCCTTTATGTATAAGTTCAAGTTTGTTTTGCAGTGTGTATAACAGAGTTACTGCCCCCCAAAACTTAGCACACACAATCTAAAAATAAAAAGAGAGAATTTTTAGCTTCATCTATTTGAAAGAAACCAGTAAGCCATTCAACTTGTTTGCGTAAAAAAGGAGTTATTTGACCTTGAATAAAGATTGTAAAAGTGAATCATTTTATAAGGTTTTTTTTTTGTTGTTCATTTTTCATTTTCCATTTTGGCCTGTGTTGTTATCACTGTTATCACATGATTTCACCAATCTTAGCAAATTTTTCATGTTTTGGCATACCTTAGAAATTATTTTCCTCCCCACTTTAAAAGACAGCACATGAAATTTAATGTCTAGATTTTTTTCATTTGTGATCCTTTTACTTTTCAAGGAAATGACTTAATGGATGTATGTTGCAAGCAGCCTATTTCTGGAACACTGATTGATGACATATGTAATTTTTTCTTTCTTTAGAACTAGATGATTTTTAAGTTCTCTTCCAGCCCAAACCATTCTATGATTCTTTCATACAGATTCCTTAATTGCACAAGTTACTTAAAGCTAAAGATCCACCCATTCTGTCAGGGTAACAGCACCAATATCTTTTTGGAAATACACAGCAAAGTGCATAATTTCTCTTTAGTCCTTTCTTAAATGCTGGTTCATAAATCCTCACATATGTGACTGACTCTATATCTGATTTACCAGAAAGCAAAAGACTGAAGATAACAAAAAAACAAAACAAAACAAAAACAAAAACAAAACCAACAACAACAACAAAAAACCAAAAAAAAAAACAAACAAAAAAAAAAACCAAAAAAAAATCCGTCTATTCATTTTTATTGTCTACAAAGTAAGGTATTTAATACAAGGATTATTTCACCTGAGAAGAAATTGGTTAAAGAAAGAGGCAAAGTAAAATTTCCTTGGGTTTCCCCATGCATATATTCTCTAATGAACACAGTAAATATTTTATATTAGCTGTGGGATTTTGGAGTCTAATTTTGGAGCATGTAAGCATGGCTGAGAAAACATGATCAGCTCTTGTGGGAAGGAGTGTAAAAGGTGCAAAGGCACACCCTCTCCCAACCTGTGAAATCATGTCAGCACTGAGCAAACATTATGTCCTAGAATTTCTGCAAGCATATATATTTGTTCCAAGTGTTACACCCAGTCAAGTTTTTTTCCAGCTATACTGATAGTACTTTGTTAGTGGTTGTCTGTTCTTCCTGAGTTGTTCAGTCTAAATCTAGAGTGTAATATTAATAGCTTTATTTTGGAAACACATTAGGCATTCTTTTGGTGGCAAACCTTTGCAAAAACTACTTCATTCTTGTATTGATTTCACAGCAACAGTACTAACAAGAATGGCAAAAAAAAGACTGTGTTACATTGAAGGATGAATGACACAGCAGGTATGGTTTTGCCAAGGATCTCAAATGGAAAAGATAAGGGGAAGAAAGGCTTTGAGAAACAGAGAGAGATGGGCCAGAGGCAGCTCTGGCCCCATTAGCCATTTATGTTTAATTGCAAGTATTTAAAGATTGGATTTTTTCCCTTAATGCCATATCAAATGAACTACATGAATATCTGCCTGCTATTAAATTTGATATAATTGCCAATCAACAGCCAGTCTGACATGCTAGATTTATAGTAAAAGTAAAATTCTACCTATTACTAAATCATATACTATAACAAACTATTCTAGACTTGTGCCAAGCGAGCATTTACTGGGGGAAGAGGGATGGAGGGCTTGGAAAGATAAGGATTCACCTGGGGATGGCTCATGTGGCACAGTAAGAGCCACACAGGTAGTAACTCTCTCCATTTCATGCCTGTGAAAGAGCAGATGCTATTTAGCAGAATTTAGAAGCATAAACTCATAGTAATGCTCTTGTCACCTTTTAAAGGAGTTTTTCACTTTGAAAAATAAGTTTCTAGCCTAAAGCTAACCGGCTAACAAATAAAACTAAGAAGTCACATTTAGGGAAAAAACCCCACATTCTGACTAATGAACATAAAACTGGCAATTTACAACTGGGGATTTGACTTAACCTGAAACTGGCCAATACAGGCTGTTCTGTAAGGTTGTGTTAACCAATGTGAGCTGACAGAGACAGAAACTGCAGAGCCTTGTGGCTGCAGCAATTACCTGGGAGCATGGGAGGCTGCAGTGGTGTGACACAAACACACAGGTGGGGCTGCAGAAAGGAAAAAGGGTGTCACTAGTCGAGGCTGGGATGTGGCAGAGGAGGTAGGGAAGGTGGGAGCAGTGCCTGTAGTGACTATACCCAGATGTAACATGACTGGAAGAGCAGATAAATGAGAGTAGTTCTGCCTCTGGGGTAACAAGAAAAACTTATAAGGGAATGGGAAGGTGAATGTACTGCTCAGCCTAGGGTTAGGGTTATGCCTAGGGTTAGGGTTCAGAAAACCACAAAGCTTAGAGCTCCAAGCACACTGCAGCTACAAAAGGCATGCCAAGGGGAACACAGGACTGCCAGAACATGGCTCCCTCCACACCTCTCTGCTTAGCACCAGCCTCAGCCCAAGGCTGCGGGGGAGTGGATTCGGGATGCTCAGGAACTGTCATTTTTCAGATCCAAATGAGATGTTGGACAGTGCCTCCAAAAAAGATGGAATTATTGCTTGCTGGGCACTGCTAATGCAAGGAATTTTGGGCCTTCTTTTTCTTCCTAGGCATTCTCTGGTTTGTTATTCCCACTTTGGCTGATTGGGGAAAAAATGAGACTGTCTTCAGACTCCAGATTATGAGCAGATATTACTGTGTAAGGAGGTGCTGAACACATGACACACTGGATCTCTGTGTGCCTCGCAAAAGCAATGGGTTTGTAAGCAAATTGAATTAGTGTGAATTTAATGATGCCTTTTATTTGTGGGTGCAGGTCATGAACAAGCACTGGATTCATGCCTTTGTATAGATCTCACACAGAAGGTGATGTCTAAGAAAAGACAGGGGAAGGAATTGAACATTTGTGTAGAGTACTTAAATAGCAAAGGCAAATCAGCTCAAACAAGTGCATATGTTGCCGCCGTTCCTTTCGCTCTACCCTCTGGCTGAGCACCTGGCTAACAGGAAACGTGGCAGAATCCAAGTCGCCCCTCGAGCGTTGGTGCTCAAGGTTAGAACGACTCCTCGGGTTCGTTCCGGAGATCTTCTCGGACTGGAGACAGAAGGCGATGCAGTGGATGAAGGAGGGACTCACTCTCGAGGGTAAAATCCAGGTTTAATCACAGCTTCAGGGGATACAATCCGCAATCCACAATAACCAAACCCAGGGGAGCACCGGCGAGAGAGAGCACTGATTGCTCTGAACAGTGACTTTTAAACTGGGGTGGCACCCTGGGCGGAGATAAGCTTACAACGAATAGGGATCAAGGGGAGTGGCTCTCTCGGGTAAAGGGACAGGGGTAAGGACCAACAGGGAAGAACTGGGGAGGGAACAACCAGTTTCAGACCAATCGGGTAACTCGAACCAAAGAACTTACTAGAACTGGGGAGGAGAGAAACAGGGTGACAGACACTTGTAAATTGAGGGGTCATCATGACTTAGCATATTCGGGGTATCTCTGGGGGTGGAGTGGGAAGATTGACACCTAACTGCCCGAAGAATTCCAGCAACTGAAAAGCATGCACCCCAACAATATGTGTATGTGTATATATATCTATACATAAATATAAAACTATATATACATATACACATATACATATGTATATGTGTATGCACAAAAAAAGGCAGAGAACAGGCCATTAACATGAAGAAAAAAATATTTATAGAAAGTGAGTTCTGGACAGAAAATAAAATAAAGAAGCCAAATCAATACAGCAAATGCCATAAAGGAGACAGATAAAGCTTCAAACCAGAACCCCCCCATCCCCAAAACCTGCAAAATTATACCATTTAATGAGCAAGGTATTATTAACTGCTATCAAGTTTACTTCAGAAAATGTTGCCAATCATGTTGGTTCTACAAGTCATTATGCCAGCCAAGAATTCTTATTATTGTAATTTAATAAGTATACCTTAGCTATAAATAGCCAGGTCAGTATAGCTATAGCTGCACTAGAAAGGATTTACCAGTTTGGTGAGAACAAAATAGATTGAGGACAGTAAAAAACTGTTTTGTCAAAGAGAAAGAAGTAAATAGCAAATAAAAGTAGCAAGGAAAACCACTTAGAATTAATTAAGTTGCTAATTTGCATTTAGCAAAATATTTACAAAAATACAAGTAATTATTAGATAACATAATTATTAGGAATACAGAATTAGAATGTGATTACTTTGATCATGCTGAAATCAGCAGAAAAATCCAGTTGAAGTGGGAGTCCTTCCCACAGCAGCCTCATTTTTGCTCTCTGGCACTATTATTTTTAAATGTTCTATCATGAACAGAGCTGAATTTCTCAGTGTGACCCAGCAAGAGAGCCCTTTTCTGGAGCTCAGTACTCAAAGCAGTGGCCAAACACTTCAGAAGAGATGTAGACAGGTCTGAATGGCCAGATTTTCATAAATGGCTCATTAACAAGCTTCTCTCCCAGAACCTGAAAATTTCAGAAGGCTGCAGCTTTCCTGAGAAGAGGTACACCCCAGCCCCCTGAGAGTTACAGCCCTTCTGCTTTGCAAAGTCAGATCACTCTTAGAGCAGCTTCTGCAGCAGTATGTCCTGCTTTTTTCTGTCAGACACTTTTATCGTTTATTAAATGGGGAGAATCTCCTCCACTTATCTACTTCTAAGTGTTTATTTTCTCTTGCTTCCAAGTCCTTCTTCTACCAACCAACAAAAAGAAGTTTCCCCAAGCCCAGAGGCTTCTCTTTTCCATCCTTCTATCATGGTTGAAGTAGACATGGGGGAACAGTCTCAATTCCTGCACTGCATTTATTTTTTTATACTTATGTACATGTTTATATACTTACTTGTCTGCTATGCATAAAGAACACACCAGAAACATGCTTTTTGCAGACTGAAACCAAACAGTCCTGTGAATTCCCATAAAGTTACCCTATTTTTAACAAAGAGGTTCTGCTTTTGACTTTCTGCAAGACTGAAACTCAGCCCAAGGGGGGCAGCTCTTGCAAATATTCGACTGAAGACAGAGATGAACAAAATGGAAGATGGCAATTCTTTTTCCCCACGCCAAAACATAAAATGACTTCGAGGTCAAAGCTGACCTAGTGAAAAACACAAGTCTCCGAGTGGGGTCTGGGACAGTGGGGATGGTCAGGTTCAGAACAGCGAACCTGGGAACACGGACTGTGCTGACGGTGACCTCCCACCGCCAACGTCTCTATTTGTTTTCTGGTTCTTTTTAAGGTAAAAGTACTTGGGGTACAGGCAAGAAAAAGTAGGTGTTTTCAGATGGAAAATAAAGTTATTGCACAGTATTTTGTCCATGTGAATCCACAGCTCTGACGTAGGCAGACGGCCGGAGCCGCATGAGCGGCATTTCCCGGCGCGACCTTCCCCGCACCCCTCCGCAGCCTCACGGCGGGAGCCTGCGGGCCGCCCCCCGGGGCCGCCCCTCCTTCGCCGCTGGGGTGGGATCGCCGCTCTGCCCTCCCCGGGGCAGGGCCGGCGGCTCCGGTCCCGCGGCGGAGCCGAGCGGCAGCGGGCGGGCGGGCGCAGCGCCG
>VXBC01002107.1:0-56269 GCA_013399945.1 Ploceus nigricollis | reverse complement strand
CGGGCTCAGCCCTTCGCCCCGGGCGTCCCGAGCCCTGCCGCCGTGCGGGACCGCCGGGGTTCCCGCGCCCCGCCGAGCCCCGGCGGCTCCGAGCGCTGCGGGGCCGGGGGCTGCCCCGCTGGCTCTGCTTCGCGTCCTCACTGCTTCTTATTCCGCTGCCCATTGCGGTCCTCCGTGCACCCAGAGAGAATAGGGATAGTTTTATTCTCATTTCCAATAAATCCCAGTTACTTTCTTTATTATCACATAAGCAATTCTCTCTGCTTTTGGAGGAAGGAAATGGGAGGTAAGGAGGAAGGAAATGAATGAAGCTATCTTGTTCGCCTAGTTTTGCTACAGCCGTTATTTATTATTATTATTATTAGCTGTGCTGAGCCCAAGTAAACAGGAACTTGGAGGTGCTGGTCAGCAATTAGCTCTTCATCTGGGGCTGAGCATCAGATCCAGGCTTCTCTTCCGGGAATATGTTTCTTGTCACCTTGCCCTTGTGTGGAGGGGCATGGATGTAGAGAAGTGGATCTGTTCTAAAGACTTCCCTTCACCCATTCAGTTTCTAAAGTATAGATTATCTCCTTTCCTCTTGGAGACCTCTGGGGCCACAGAGCTCCGTTGCAGCTCTTCAGCTGCAGGACTTTGGGCACAGACCTCTCTCTGACACCAGGAGCTTTGTAACAAAACCCATCTGTGTGAGCAGCTGTAAAGTGGATGGTGTAGCCTTGCAAGCTCAGAAGAGGTGAGCCTGGAGGCATTCCCAGGCTTGATGTTGCTCCAGTTGTCTCATTGCCCCACTTAAAGACAGATCTTGAGCTGGAGCTCATGGAGCTGTCACTGAGCCTGCCATCTCTCATGTGTTACTTATGCGGTGAGCTGGCTGTTTCCTGGCAGTCTTCAGGCAAGCAAGCACAGCTCTCCTGCCAATTGCATTTTGTATGTGGGGAATGGAAACCACAGTTGGAAGGGGGCTTAAGAATTATGGTCTGGCTGTTTATGGCACAAGTTGCCCCAGAATGAAAAAGGGACATTATTCACAAAGATCATCCAGATGGGTTATTTGTGTACACTGGAAAAGAGCCTTATCTTTTCTCAACAGTCACTGCAACTCTTAAGGGCCTTTACAGATAAAGGTTTTCAAAGGTTGAGAATCCTTCACCTTTGGGTTGTGGTCTTGCTCCCCCACCCCAGGAAGGTGCTGTATGGGAGACGCTGTGTGCTGTGAATATAGATAAACTTCATCAAATTCACAATCTACGTGTGGATCTGAGTATCCTGGTGAACTAACCTCATTAATCAGAGTTTACTAGTGCTAACATCCCAGTTTTTAGTTACCTAGCAAATTAACAGTGTATTTTCTGGTCAGCAAAATTTTCTGGACTGCTGTTGAAAAGACATACCCATAGTATGAGAGGCAGAAACTCTTTCTGGCCAAGTAAATAGAGACGCCTGTGTTGCCCATGGAGGATTGGGTCGGATAAGAAGGGTGAAACCAGTATGAACTGCAAAACTTCACTGGTTTTCACCTGCTGCCAGTCAGAAGGGCTTGCTCCTGCTCCATCAGACTGCCAGTCTCTATAGCCATGGGGGAAACAGCCACTGTAAGCAGTGCCACAATCTGCAGTGCCACCTCTCTGTAAGTCATAATGTGTTCTATGCAGAATCTGTAACCAAAAACCTCTCCATAATCCATATCCTCTCTGTTCTGCTTCTTGTATGCGCATTATATTGTTGAGCTGATCTCCTGTGTGCTTGTTAGACAGCACTGTCATGGTGCTGCTTGAAACATCTTCCTTTTTTAGGGCTACACCTAACTCTGTGCACTCAACTCAGACATAGCGTCTGAGTGTCCTCTGCATCTCCTATTTCATTTGTGGGCTATGTCAATTTGAGAGGGATTTTTTATTGTCATAGTTAGTGCTTCAGTGTGCTAGGTGTAGTGAATTACAGAAACTTGGAAGTATGTATGGCAGAAATTGTCACTGTAAAATTTGAAGACAAAATGGAAGTGCTGCTCAGGTTCTCAACACATAAAGGTATTTTATGCTCCTGAGGCATAAAATAAATAATCTCACATGTAATGTGAACAGAACTCCTTGAGTTAATTGCCATTGGATTTCTGAATGAATCAAGTAGCTGAGATGTTACAGGCTTGCATTTTGCTGATTTTCAGTTCCTCAGCTGCCCTCTTTTTTTCAGTCTATACGATCAGTTAAACTTTTGCTCCCAAGATGTTAAACAGCTGACTTTTTTTCACATACTTACAACATGATGTCACATATTTCAGTGAATTTCTATGTGATTCCAAAAATCTGGGATGTCAGGCTAGCCCCACAACATCTGCTCTTTTGGAGGGTAGTCACAAATGTTTGAACAATATGTATCAAATAGGAAAGGCATACTTTAACCCTTGGCCACCAGTTCTAATGGCATAGATAAATCCTGCTATTTCTGTGTCCTATTGACAATGCAACTTATTTTCTTTCTTTCTCTATAGTTGCAGAGTAAAGAATGAATATGACATGTCAGTCTTAAAATATTTAACTTTTACTTTAATTGTACTCTCCAATCTACATTGGGAAATATTTCACAGTATACAGCATGACTTGTTGTATTACTTAAACCTTTGCTCCATTACTGTGACCTTTACTCTGTCTTGGTGACCAGTGGCTTTTTTCTTTAAACATGACTTATGTTTTTGGGCACCTCTTGTTTTTGTTTGAGGTTATTTTTGGCTGTCCAACTTGAGAAGTATTATTTGGTTTTATTTTTGTGAGCTTGCAAGTAGTCCACATGTTTAGAAAAATCAGCTGGCAATAAAATTAGACCAGTACTCCTTAGTTTTTTGGAGTGTCAGTTATTCTGATGGATATTTTCAGTTTTCTTCCTAAATAGCTGCAATGAAAACGTTTGTCTTTTAATACTATTTAATCAATTGCAGTATTCTACAGACTGAAAGTTTGTTGGGTTTTCTTCCCCCTACAGATAAAGGGATATTTATTATCCAGAGTGAAGATTCCAGCTTGTGCATTAAAGTGGACAGAGCTGGCCTTGTTCTGGAAGACTGCGGTCAGCTCTCAGAACAGATGTTATGGAAATGGGTATCCAACCATCGTCTTTTCAACATAGGCAGCAGCACCTGTCTCGGGCTGAACATCAGCAGACCAGAGCAGCCACTAACTATGCTTGAATGTGATTCCACTCAATACTCATTGTGGTGGAACTGTGATGGAAAAGCTTTAGTTGGTGTATCAGAGTTCAAATTAGCAGTTGAAAACAGTAAACATATTGTGGCCAAAAAAAAATCTACTTGTCAATGGAAACAGTATATGTCCTATGATGAAGACCTTTGTGAACACCCATTTCAAGGTAAGAACAAAATTTTGTCATAGAAGCATAGATGGGAAAAATTTCAGAAGTGCTGTTGGAGGGAGATCAGGTGCTTATGATCCCTTCCAGTCTTTATTGTGGTTTGGGCCTCAGAGTTTGTGGGTTTTTTTATGTGTAGTGGTTGAGATGAGTATACCACACAATTGATATTCTTTTGTTAACTTGACCCCCAAACCCACCAGTATCCTTGCAAATCAGGAAATGCTCATTTCAAATCACCTGCAAAATTAAAAGGGTTACTAAGGATTTGCTGTTGCCTGTCCTGCAGCTTCCATTATCAGATAAACCCAAAGAGAGATAAGAAAGGATTTGGAGTTCCTGTCCCTGAAAATCAGTCTGTAATTGCAGTGTGCATGGACCAATGTCTGCAGTGTTCTGCACCTGGACTCTGAACATGCCAAACTTTGAAACAGAGATCAGAAGTTTGATAAATCCTGCTGTGCAGCTAGTGAAGGTGTAAGAATGTACATCAAGATCCAGGTCTGCAGACCTGAACAGTTTTCTAGGTTTAAGGACTAAGATAAACCCATTGACTTCACACAGCAACAGACAGCCTGTACCTTTACCCCTTCCTCAGCATTTCTGTAAGAGGGAGAGACCTGATGTTTGCACAGTGTCTCAGACTGAAGTTGTTGATTTTCCCCACTTGAACTGGGTGTTTGGGTTCCAGATCCGGTCTTAGTGGTTTCTCCTGTAGATGTAACTCAGCCTCTGCTCTCACCAAACTCCTTCTTTGGGACCTGTGATTACTGGGAAAGTGCTACAGTGCCCAACCTCTTTTTTAAAACCTAATGGAATTCATACTTAAGACCAGACAGAAAAATATATCAATCCATGAAAAGTCGTACACATTTGCCATGTACACACAGTGAGATGGAAGTAGACCTGGTTTAGCCCTATTACTGCAACATCTCAGAGAGGTGAGGAGAGGATCAGCATTAGGCAGGTACTTCTATCCTAGTTTTAGGACCAAAGTATTGAATTGTATTGGCAAAATCTCTTTCAGGTTCTGTTTTCCACCTTCTACCACAACTCATGCACATGCAAAGGCAAGCCAGCCTGTTAGTCCACCAAGCAAGGGGTGTGAGGGATAGCTACCTTCAAAATAATAAAAAAAAAATATATATGTAACTGTGGTAAGAGGTCTGTAGCAATTGAATTTGGTTTCTTGCCAGGACTGAGATAATCCCTCCATAGCTGGCAGCATGGTAGCAGGCAGACAGAAAAGCAATCCTGATTTATTTTTTGACCTGTTCCTTGTATTTTCTGTTCATTCACATCAGGAGGGGATTTACAATGTGTAAACTGCTCTTTTATATGTGCACAGCCAGCCATTAACTCTAGAAACCTCTAGGAACCTGGCAGTATGTATTGATTCTGTAGTTGAAGGACTTTGATCTTAAAGCTTTGATAAAAAATTTCATTCAAAGAGTGATTGTGGTTCTTTGACCTTTTTTAGAAGCTCTGAGGTTTAAGAGACACTCGCTGAGGTAAAGCTTTTACAGCTTTCAGTTGCACTGGATTCTCTCAATATTTTGGTCCTCAAAGTACAATAGGAAAATATTTAAATATTTTGTAAGGCATTGATTGTGGCAACAGATGTATGGAGCATCAATTCTTTAGCTATGTTATTATTCTCCACGGGATAAAAACTTATTTTTAAAAGTCTATTTAATATTCCTTTTTCTTGTACATTTCCTTTCCCAAAGAATGACAAAGAGATTGGAAAACACATTAGAAATCTACTTTATAAAGAGTGAGAGAAGCAGGGGAATAATGTTAAATTACTCATGTGTCATAGACTAATAAATAAGTAGCATTTGCATCTGAGTGTGTACTGATTTAACTAATTGTTGTTTTATGTGGTTGTTCTGAAATGTAGATGCAGACTTTGTGTTAATTGATCAGATTTTGGGAGTTATGATTTTGTTTGGGATTTTTTTGTTAATGGAGTAAGTTACGAGAATGCGCCTCATGGTGACAAATTTCCTAAGTTATTATTTCCATATTCTATTTACTGAAATTGTGTTGCTCACACTTGTAATGCTGTGTTATCAATTATAAATTAAAATTTAAAAGTCACTTTAGCCATTTTATTTTTATCACTACTGCTAAATACAGGAATAATGACATATGGGGGCAAAAAACTTTTTTGTGGTCTGCATTCTTTTAATCTCTCCTTTTTTTTTTTCCAGAGACATACACCTTGCTTGGAAATTCTTTTGGTTTCCCATGCGTTTTTCCATTTAAATATAACAACAAGTGGTATTATGAGTGTACTAGAGATGGAAAGGAATCTGAGTGGTGTGCCACAACAACTCACTATGAACAAGATGAAAAATGGGGGTTTTGTCCAAATGCTGGTAAGATGTTGCTTGTCTTCTCTCTCCCTCCTCCAAGAGTTTGTTCTTTATTAGTAATACTAGGACACAGTCTGGTTTTGGATTAATTCCCTTCTGTTAGAAGGGAATGTCTCTTTAAAAAGCACAAAGGAAGACCTTTAGCAAATTTGTTATAGATTATTGTTTGACCTTTGAGACTCAAAGTCCTCATCACAACATCAAATCCACAGGGGGCAGCAGAAGGACCTTATTCTGTGCAGCCCACTGACCTTATCCTGCAGCCCAAGCCCTCTGTCCTAGTGATACACAGGCAGCTTATGTGGAGCACTTAACCTAAGGGCTGCTCTTGCAAAGTCATGTTGTGCTTTTGACTGCCTTGCATCTGGCACATTCCTTTTCTTCTGTGCACTGCTTGGATGTGTCTCGGGCCTAAAATACTAAAAAGCAATAGCGTTAAAAATACTTGCTGTTGGAAAGATTTTGGATGTATAATCTTTGTGAATATTTCAGCTTCTGTGTAAATAAGCAAAATAGTGTCTTCTATCAGTAGAAGTGGTTTGGAAAAGCCTTTCCTGCTCAAGCTAAATTTCAGATCTCTGTTCCAAAGCATCTTAAAAACAGTTGTAAATGTGTCTTTGTAGAGGGTATTTCTGGACAGCCGTTAAAATAGATGGTATTTGCAGCCTTGTTTATCCTTTTTAATTATAGGAAGTTTATTCTCTTGAGTACAAGGTCCAAGGAGATCCAGGGAGTGTTGCCACAAGTTGAGTGAGGTGTTCGCAGTTTGAATATTTCAATGTTCAGCTTTAGAAACAAATGATTAGCCAGAATAAATTAAAGTGTAGCTGTATTGGCTTCATGAGAGTTGGGAAAATCACCAGCTGCAGATCAGCTCCTGAGTTTTTCATCAACCATAAGAAATTTGGAGCAACATTTTATTTCATTAGTGCCCTGTTTCCCTATTTGTGTTAACAAAGTAACAGAAAAGGCAGTCACAGTCGTGCTTCCATTGGGATACTGCTGTCATTAATTAATTAAATTGTTCAAGGTGTTGTGTTTCTGGTTGGTTTGGAGTCTTGGGCAGCTGGTGACAAATCTGTTTCTGAGCAGAGAGTGGCTGTGATATCTTTTGGAAGAAGAACCCCAACACACACATCTGCTACCAGTTCAACCTCGCGTCCGTGCTGAGCTGGCGTGAGGCTCGGGCTGCCTGCCAGCTGCAAGGAGGGGACCTGCTCAGTGTCACTGACCCCGAAGAGCAGAACTACATAAGTAACTTCAGCAGTGAGTAGACATTTCTCTGGGGACCTTGTAGGAAACCTGTAGTTAGATTTCCTCCTTACCTTTGCAAAGGGGTAAGCTTTGGAGCTAATACCCTGTGTGATGTCTCTCCCATTACTGCTTGTGGGACTTTGTCATGTAAGACACCTTAGTAGAGCTATTTGAAAGAGCAAGGATGAAGGTAAGTCCCCACCTTAATAAACTGAAGTGCAGAAGTGGTGATGTTACGTGAGGGTGTAATTTTCTCAATTCTCCCTCCCCACAGAGATTCCCATTCATCTTGCAGCTGTGGTAAGGGAGTGTGTTTGTTTACTTTGGAGAATTATACATGTGTTTACCTTCTCTGCAATGTACCTTGGTGTCCCTTTCTCCTGCTAAGTTTTCCTTGTAAGCTGGACTTCACTAAATGGGAATGATAGGAACAGTTCTGCAGGCTTAAAGCAAATGTCCTGGATGGAAAAAATGCCAGCTCTAGAAATACATGTTACTCCTTCTCTGATAAGCAATTTGCTTTTCCCCTTGGAGCAAATGTCTCAGACAAATTGTGCAGAGCCTTCTGAAAGCAAGGATTTCATGGGTGTTTTAGTGTGAGTGGAGAAAATCAAGTGGAGGAATGGGTGGTGGAGCTCTGATGCAAAGGTTGCCTCAGATTTCTTGTTCATTGCTTCCCACTATTGCTGTATTTCAATTGAAGGATATAAGCTAACAGGAAGTTTTAAAAATTATTTCATTGGCTTTTTGATATGCCTGCAAGGCTGTAAAGGTTTCTGAAAATTGTTTGGTTTATGAACAGCTGAAACAGGCTAGTGTTTATGTAAACAGGCTAGCATTTGTGTAGCTGCTTGTTCTAGATTTAACTTCTAAGGTCAGCAACAACTTATGCAGGAAGGGTTTGCAGAATGAGTGGCTTTTGAAGGATTTCAGGTTTCTGAGTTTATTCCTTTTCATCTCTGTGTTGATTAACAAAGTAAGTTACTTTTTCTAAAGACAGAAAAAAAAGCCAACCAGCCTGAACTTTCTGGAGAGTGCTTTGAAGTTTTTTTTTTATTCCAATTGTAACAAGTCAGGACAGCAGGGTCTATGCCTGTAGGTATTTTAAAGCTTGGGGAAAGCATGCAGTATTACTTTGTTTATTTTTTCTGTTCCAGGGCAGTTAAATTCCACAGACATGATGCTGTGGATGGGCCTGAATCGCCTGGATGAAGACGCTGGCTGGCAGTGGTCAGATGGAGCACCACTCATGTTTGTGAACTGGAGAGCAAGTACTTGATGTTCCTCTTGCCTCTGTTATAGCAGCATAATTATATGTTCTCTATAACTGCAGCTTGATACAGCACTGCTGTTCCTACAGCTATGTTTGAAAGTTGAATTAAGTGAATGAATGCAATTTTTTTTTGGTTAGAAATATTTATTCATATTCATGAACTGAAAGCCTTTCTAGGGATATAACATCAAGTGAGATCTGTTCAAAGCATTAATGGTCTAGTCCTTTTGTCATTTATTTTAAAAGATGTTTTTAAGGTTCCAGGTGCATATTTAAAAACTGTAGCTACTTTCATGGAGGAAAGGAGTTTCAATTTTTTTATGTTAACAAGCTGTAATTACCATTAGCACATTAACATGAGTTTTGTGACTTGGTTTGCTACATTTTGAAGTCTGTCCACCAGCAGTTATAGACACTCAAGCTTGTTTCAGCCTCTCATCTGAGAGCAGCAGCCAAGGAGGCGTTGCCACACATGTAATGCATGGTAAATGTTCAGCTGTCCATAGTACTAGTTTAATATTACTAGAAGCTTGGGTATGCAGGGATGTTTATACATTAATTCAAGAAGTTGCAGAGGACCTTACAACACCATTTTACAATCAAGAACTGATTTTTTGTAATTTTGTGCTTCTCAAAAATGTGTTTGCAGATGTCTCTGATAACCGTTTTAAAGAAAATCATTGTGCAGTGATTAATCCAAGACTGAAGTATGGCTGGAACAGTTATCTATGTGAATCTGGATTGCCTTTTGTATGCAAAAAATATTTAAATAAGACAGAGCATGAAACGCTGGGTAAGTGTCTCAGTGTTACTGTATCCTATTTGTGGGTGTGCAAGGAGAGCAAGAGAAGCCACCTGACTGTAAAGTCAGCAGAGCAGGGTCACAGCTGCACTAAATGTGTGGGTTTGCTAGTTTAAGTTGAATGCAATTTACTTTAACTGATGCAATAACACTTTCTTCTGTTTAAATTCAGTCTTTGAAAACAAAGCACTCTTTGTTCAGAGTTTTAGAACAAACAATTTTAATACAAATAGCATTTACTTGATTCCTTACACCATCAGTATGCTCATTCTCTTTTATATTACAATAAGAGCTACACTTATGAGTTGCAAAATAGGTTTTCAGTGTGAATGGAATTAACCAGTGGCACACAGTGAAGAAAGCTGTATAAATGTAGCACAAAATTTGCAGGGATTTTTATGATGTGCTGTACTTTTGATATGCCAAAAAATGTTGTACATATACTTCAAGTGTTTATACAATGAGTATAGGATATATAGTGCATAGAATGACTCAGGCTCCTGTTCTGTGAGAGAGTTAAAAACAGAATTTAGTTTATTCTAACATAAATTTTTGGTTTTATAAGAGCTACTTACATGGGTTCAGCTCCTTCCTAGTAAATTAAAGAAAGTTTAGCAGCTTGTTTCAGGTAGTAAAGGAAAGACTATCCAAACTTTCTGTAGGTAATGCATCTGAAAAAGCTTTAACTGTCTTTGAACCAGGTTCAGAGGTAATAAGGGAGATAAACTGTGTTTTAAACTGAATTAGTGTTTGCACTAGTCCAGCAGCCCAAACAGTTCAATCATCAAATAAAGTGGAAGAAATTTCAGTTTGCTTGGTAGGTGATGATCCATAGAGCAGGTGTTTTGGCCTCCTTAAGTCATGTTGGAAAACTCTGTTTTTAGCATTTTAAGGTTAAAAAAAGTGTTATGAACATAGCATAAGCTTTGCAATTCTGTCTGATGTATATGAACTTTGTGTGCTCATTTAAAGACACATGGCAGTATTATGCCACTCGTTGTGATGCTGGTTGGTACCCACACAATCGCAACTGCTACAGACTTCATAAAGAGGAGAAGAGCTGGAAGGATGCTTCTCTCTCATGCCAAAGTGAAAATAGCAGGCTCATTAGTGTGTCCTCCATGGCAGATGAAGAGCTGCTCCTTAACTTGCTTGAAAGTGGTGAGTCTGGGGAGTTTAAGTGTGCAAGTGTTTCTTGAAGTCTTCTGTGGTGCTCTGTTGTGCAACTCTTTAACTTGTTACCATCTAAGCACTATATTACCTGGCACACCCAAATGATGTTTGCAAAAAAAGAAATCATGTTGCATGCCCATTCTAGGAATCTTAAAAATGCATAGTCACCTTTTCCAATAACCATTCTTAAAATAAAGATATGACTCTATGAAGCAGATGCAGTGAGGCCATAGTAAACATGCTAGCTTTTGTCCTTTCCTGCTCTTGCCTGGTTCCTTGCAAACTTGCAAAATATTCAGTCATCAACCTTATACTAGAGTTGTGCTTAGAAGCAAAACCAATTCAGTGTATCTTTTGCTTGCAAGCTGGCCTGATCCACACTGCAAAATTGCTGCTGTTACCATGAGGGGCAGAGTCCTCTTTGATGTCAGCAGGGCGTATCAAAGCATTTCTGCTAGTTCACATTGTCCTGAGAGGTAGCATAATTACACAGGGAACTTAATGAACAAAAGCTCTTTGATGCAGCAATGCCAATACTTTTGTTGTCGTAATAGCAGCAAAGAAAAATGAGTATTTTCTGCCTGCCACTGACAACAGTGTGCTGGCAGAGCTGCACAGTTTGGCTGTGAGTTTCTCTCGCAGAGCTGGGGCAAAGTGTCATGTAGAGATTAGGAGGTTAACCTCCATCATCTTCCTCACCTCTATTAAGACCCTCCATAGATAACAAATACCATTATTGGCAGGGATGCTGTAATGGATAGATGTAATTGTTTTCAGCTTGAATTCAGCTTCAGTCCGCTGCTTCTCTCCAGCCTGCTTCAGGCTTCTCTTCAGGAGAAGAGCTTACATGCCTGAAAGCCTGAGTGCTTTTTCTCCTGTAGTAGCTGGTAAAATAAGACTTTACATCAAAATGCAAGCCTCATCTCTCCTGTATTTGTCAGATACTGGCTACAAATGTGCTGTCACTGAGCCCTATAACTCTCAGAGAAACCTAAAGCTGAGTGTCCCATGGAAAATTACATGAAGAAATATTTCACTTCCATGTCAGTTTTTCTGTCCCATACACTTCAAGACAGTGCATATGCTCTTAATTTGTATTTTTTATTGTTTTAAAGCATATTAACATGTGTGTTGATTCTATTTTTGAAATTATTTAGTTTTCAAGAGCAGTAGAACATAGTCTCATCAGTAAGGTTCCCTAAAGTTTATACAGCTTTTATTTTTTCCTGAAAGAAGGACATTCCTATGAAAATCCCATGAATAATTTTTAATGGTGGTGTCATGTTAGAGGAAAAACGGACTTTATCGCTTCACCATTAAAATCTGAACTCATTTATTCTTTTACAGAAAATGTAACAGAGACATGGATTGGATTATACAGTAATAACACCCCTGGTTTTTTTGAGTGGTCAGATAGCACCCCAGTAAAATTCTCTAACTGGCACAGACAAGAACCTAACACCTTTCAAAGAACAGGACAACTCTGTGTTTCAGCACAAGGACCTGTAAGTTTTCTTTTTAAAAGAATTAGGCACTTTTATTTTAGCTCATAATAATTTTGTTTCTTGCTGTGCATACTTTTTTAAACCATAACCTGGAGTACGACTTTGTTTTTGATTCCTAATGTATTCATGTTATGATAAATGCAGTACAGCCTTTAGAAACCAATACAGCCTGCAGTACTGATGCACAGAAAATTAATCACAGATTTTGAGCTTATGTTCAATAAAAAGTGCTGCATATATAAAGCCTGCCAAATGGAAGAAAACAAATATGAGTGGGTATTTTGATAAAGTAATTTAAAATCCAAGTAGTGTGTATCATAATTGATGATACTTAAGTTCTGGTCTTGAAAGTTTCAAATTCGTGTTTTGAAAAACTGTCAGCTGTGCCTATATTATCTTTGTGTAAATATCTATAAATTTTATGGAGCGGCTTTCAAAACAGTAGTCTAGATCTACATGAAAGTATAGAAGTTGATAGCAGGAGATTGATACCAGATCAGTCAGGGGTTGTAAAACAGGGACTAATGTTAAAACAACAGTATCCTGTCTTCTTGGTATTAATGGCACTGTCAATTCTTTTGTAATGTGGTCATGCATTTACTTTACTTTTGCAATTAACAGTATTTAAACTCACTAATACATGACTTGCATAAGTAGCACTATTATTTTTAAATTTTTTTTGCAAAGTATGTTTTGTCTGCGTGTGAAAACTGTATCAAGAGTTTCTGTTGTCTCTACAGTAGTGGGTCCAGGTTGCAGTCATTAACTCAGGGGAAAACCAATACAATTACAATGACTGAGAAAGGTCTGTTCCTACTGGAAGCAGAAAATAGGACTTTGGAACAATGGGGCATTTTAGATTCCAAAGTCATATTTTGCTCAGTTTGCAAGTGTAAACAAACAAATGAAAAAGTAAACTACAAAGGAAAAGTAGGTTTGAGATAAAATTTTTCAAGCATTGTTTTTGATATATGTCCAGTATGTACAGATGTGTGAAAATTAAATGATAGAAAGTTTGTAATAATTTGAGTAAGGACTGTTCAAATATAGAGATTAATCTTACAAAGAACTGTGATAGCTAGAAAGAAAATTGCTCTGGCATGGCTATGGTGTTAGTTAATTAAGATGCTTAAATCTTGAAGACTGAGTCAAAGAGACAAACCCATTTGTATGATTGATTTGGGATGTCCTGCTGGCAGTGTTGGTAAAAATAAATGAACCATCTAAGGATAAGGAAATGGAGTGAGAAAAATTACTTTTTTTTTAGAGAAGAGTTAAAAGAGGAAGAGAGAGTGTGATCTAATGTTTGTATAGATATGCATGAGAATATGGGTATATATGGAAAATACTCTCTTTTATTCCTTAGGAGGGACATTGGAGGATTAAAAATTGTGAAGACAAATCTTTCTATATCTGCAAAAAAGCAGGGGAATTTAATAGTGTCTCTCCTGAACTGGAATCAAATTGTCCGGATGTAAGTGGGTTTGTGGTTGTTTTAGAACTATATTAATAACATAGAATTATATAGGTAACCTCTAAATACAGCTACAGAACATATGGGTGCAAATAGAGGGATAATTTTAGTTCTTCATATTAAAGACATGCATGTTTTGCTTGGAAAAATCGCATTGTTTGCTTTAAAAGTATGTAAACTAAATTTTAATGTAAGATTAAAAGCCTTCACAAGATGCCTTTCATGGCTTGTTGTTTCGTCAGTGATTGTGACCCAAGTTCCTATTTCTTTCTAGATCAAAAGTGAAGCCCATTTGTCCACCATCTGTACAAATAATGGCTGTTATATGATGCCTCATCCCACACATGGTTTTCATACATTGAAATGGAATGTCAGGGTGAAAACCTACCAGTTTCATTGACATGGAGGGTGAACTCTTCCACTTGTACATTTGCTTTCAAACACCAATGGGAAGGAGCACAGCTATCTAACTAGGACATTGCATCATATTTTCAGGCATTTAGGCTCTGCATTCTGGTAGTAAAAGGAAGCGTGTTAAAGTATGACTTAATTTACCTTCAGTTCCTTTTCACAGTATGGAAAGAGGAAACTTGTTGAATTTCTGTTATAGTCAAAACTGTGGAGGAAAAGATCTCTCTTTTCTAAGCTGCTTTATTGTTTAGCTCATTGTCTTACTTCTTTAAATTTCTTGTCTTGTTTCTTGGGAAAGGAAGAAACGCAACCAGTTCAGTTGAATTGTAAGGTTGAAACTGAACTGTTTGGAGTCAGATGCAGTCTTTTGCCAGAGGCAGTGTCCAGATCCAGAGTTCTTGTCATACCATTATTGACATTACTGCTTGATTCCAGCTTAACATTTCCAAACATTTAGGGTGACTGCATTTATTTCATTCGGACCAATGTATTTCATCACTCAAGAATTTTGTGTGTTATTAGTGTAAGAAAGGTTTGTCACAGTCCTGACTGGGTGAAAAATGTGCAGAGTATCAAGGTTTTCTTGACAAGCTGTAGTCAGCAGTTTGACAGCACTTCAACTTCTTCTCAATCCTGTGCCACTCAGGATTGCATCTCAAGGTATTGAGCCACTGGTCAGTATTTATTCTCTTGCCTAAGTTAATCATAAGACCAAGCTGATATGCTGCATGAACTCAAGCCAGCAGAACTTACACCAGTCCAGGTGGTGTCTTTTGGACACCCAGGGGTGAATAGTATGAAGTAAAAGACTAATAATGAGATGAAAGGACGCAGGCTGACCACTGACACGGTGTTCTGGTTCATCTGATATCCACATTTTCAGTGATCTTGAGGGTAACGGCTCTTCAACCATGGCAGGAAAGAAAAGATCTATAGGGATGCAAGGAATCATCAGACAAAAGGGGGCCAAGTTTTTAACAACTATATAGTGATTAATAATCTATAAAATAATGTTCATTTCTTTTAAGGGATGGGAAAGACATGGTGGATATTGTTACAAAATCGACAGTACCCCTCGAAGTTTTGAACATGCTTCCAGTGGTTATTTCTGCCCATCTGCACTTGTATCAGTAACAAACAGGTAGTTAATCCTATTAGACAGTGTGAAGATACCTCTAACAAGAGCTATTCTAACTTTATAAAGCGTTGCATGGCAAAACATATTACCTTTGTGAAATAATATTTGCTTGAGAGGTGAGCATAATTACTAACATCAGCTAAAATCAAAGGAGTGCTTTGCCTTACTTTTTAATTGAAAACAAATTCAGTAAAAAGCAATTGTTAGGCTAATAAACACTTCTAGCAATGTGCACACTTGGGCATGCAGAAATCTAAAAATGCTTTCTGCAGGGGTATGTAACATCTTTAAGAAACTTTATTGGTGTATTTGGAAGGTGTACTGAAAAATGAAAATATACTTATTTTTATCAAAATCAATTAATGTTTTATAAATGTTTGTATTTCTGTATTCATTTTATGTGGTTTCTCAGCAAACAGGGTAAGAGAGTAAATGTTTGAAAGCATTTGTTGCTGTTTTCCCATGCCTTGTTCTTATTTGCCTCTATTCCAGCTTTAGCAAAAGCTTTCTCCTCTGTAGGTGTCCAGATGCTTGGGTTTTCTCTGCTCTCTTTGTTCTTTGCCCTTTATGTTGGCTTTCCGTTAAAGTTTGACATACTAATAGATAAATTACATCGATACTTTAACTGCTGCATATTTATTGTTAAAGAAAACCCTAAATAACCAAAACAAAAGCCCCAAACCCCAAAAATACAAGGAGGAAATATCTGCTCCCTTTAGACCAGGGGAAGTAACCCCCAGCAGTCAGATAAATAGGAGGTAGGTATTTTAGGAAAACACTGGCTACCCTACATAAGGATTTACATCAGTGGGAATTTGCTCTGCCCAGTGGTTCCAGGATTGTGCAGAGGGTGTGCAGCCCTGAGCTGCACTGTGACAAAGGTCCTTTCAGGGGGAATAAGGGACAAATTCTTGCAACCTGAGCATTGGCAGCTCAAATGTGGCAGGGAGCTGAGGGCATGCTGCACATCACTAGAATGTGATGTCTTCTGTATTTTTCTGGTTTTTTATTTTTATTTTTTTCACTTCTCGGTGTAGCCATCACTAATTATGATACTATTTTCCAGTTCCAGTTAGCAGCAGTAGCAAGGAGTAGCAAAAGAATGTTAGTTTAGTGGTTTTGTTAAATTACTGCTGGGGTTTGTTGTTCTGGAGTGAAAGCAGCAAAAACTTTTCAGTTACTGATCCTAAAATGTTCATTAGATAGTAAATTGTAGGGGGAGGAGAGTAGACATAAAAAGAGAACGTGCAGAGGAAATGAAAATTAAATACAAATTCTGAGTCACTCACAGTGTTACAGATACTGTAACACTGATCACAGTGCTACATTCAGTTTTTTGCATTAATTTAGCCATTCTTTTCAGAGTTTGTGAAACCAGAAAGTCAAATAAGTCTTTATCAAACTGGAAAATGTCTTTGCTGTTTAATTTTCATTGTCAGCTGATTAAATGGCCTCATAAACTGAAACATTCTTGTATCCTATACCAATTCTATCAAAACTAATTGCATTTAAGTGAAAATTGGATTACTATCCACAACAGTTATAACTTGCAAAAAGGTGTATATCTCTCACATAACTTTAGCGAAGAAATCAAAGAAGAAAAAAGTGATTCTTTGTCATCAGTTCAGCTGGTGCTTTGGGTGCTTCAGATCTGGTTTCTTAGTGCTGGTTTGTGTGTCTGCTGGTTTCAGAAGGACACTTCTGTGCAGAGATTTTTCTTTTCTTTCTTCTGGAGCCTTTTCAGACCCCACTAACATTTTTCCTTCATACATGGAGTTTCTAATATTTATATGTGCATCGTTAATACATTCTGTCTTTACATCTTGCAATTCAAGCACTGAGGTTATAAGATCTGATTCTAGTGTTTCTTTTATGTGCTCAAGTGCTGAAAAAAAGTAGGGAAATATTGTGGCTTGTGCTACAGACTTACACCTCAAGTTCCCCACAGCATTCTGTAAAGAAAATTAAGTACCTCCATTATAGTCTTCTTTTCTGAGATAATTAAATAATGTCATGAGAGGTGTTCACTGAAATACCAATTTATCTATTTTATTCTAAAAACCTTTATTTTGGTTATTTTATTAAGGTTTGAACAAGCTTTTATCAACAGCATGATCCGCAGCATGGCAGAATCTGAGAGAACTTATTTTTGGATAGGATTGCAAGACCTTAACAACACAGGAGAATACTTTTGGCTCGGTACAGCAGGAAAGAATCGCTCCGTGAGCTACACAAACTGGAACAAGTACCAGCCACGTGAGTAACGTGCTGGTAAAAAATGCAGTGGCTTGGAAATGGAAACTGGGGAGGGTGCTCTCTTCTCCATGGCACCAGTGGCTTAGCAGGGACTGAAGAGTCCCAGTCCTTTCCTCCCTGCCTGGCCAGGAGAGCAGAGAGATAAATTTACATCTGCTGTTGGCTCCATAACCTGAAGTTGCCCACAGTCAGGCCCTCCTTACAGACTCGGCTAATCCCTGAATTTCTTCTTTTCCCATGAGGTGTTTTTCATACGTTCCTTTATGAGCTATGATACATTTGTTGTATACATTGTATTTTTTAAAAAAATACAGTCAAAAACCAAACTTGATGCTTTCTATACATTTCTTCATGAGCTTGTCAAGGGCTTCCTGAGACTCCCAGCAAAAGATCCTAGAAAAGTAATGAATTTTATTCAGTAACAGTCACAGTTTGAAATTTGCATTTTATATGAAAAATAGGTCAGAGGCTGCCAGATACATTTATGTGAATGTGTGGGGGCTGCTTCTTCCCCTTTAGTTTGATCTTGTTTGTTTCATAGTAATTCTAAAGAAAATATTCCAAGGAAACAAAAGTGAAAAAATTGAACAGTTGTTCAACCTTTGAAATATAAACCACTAAGTAACACCTGAAAATAGAGACATATTTATAAAGATACTCCATTTCAATAATGGCTCTCTGATTTGGACTCTTTACATTTATTGCTTTACTATTGCATTTTGCAAAAGTAATGTTTTTAATTGCATTTCTTCTCCTGCATTTTGTGAGAGGAGCTGTTTGTCCTGGTTCACTTTACAAGCTCAAGCCAGCCAATAGAGGCTTATAAATTGGCTACTGACCAAAGAATTTGCTAGTTTTGTAAGTTCATTAAGGTTTTATCCAGAAACTCATGTCAATAAAACAGCCACTTGACCAAAAAAATCACAAAATTCAGATGTTTTATTCTGATATTCAGCACTTATTCCCATGTCTAGGTCATTCTGGAGGATGTGTGGCTATGAGAGGGGAGCACCCTGTTGGTTACTGGGAGGTGAAAAGCTGTAAGAACTTCAAAGCAATGTCATTGTGCAGGCAAAAAGTCAATTCTTATGAAGAACCTGAACTTACTTTTCAAAAATATTCGAGCTCCTGCTATTTTGGATGGGAGTCAGAACCTAATCTGCTCAACTGCTACAAGGTACATGTCATACTGGCTTTGAGTTTTTCTGATTCTACATCAGCTTAAGGATGTGCTGCTCCTAAAACATTTTTGATGAGGCATTATTTCTTTCACTCAACAAACAAAAATTTCCTGTTACCATCCTGCACTGCATTTAAAAGTAAGAGAAAGTAAAAAAAATCAGAGCTATGCTTGGAATATACCTGGCTTTAGTTTGGAAAAACTGTGACTAATATTTGATTTTTATGAGTTTCTGAAAAAAACTGCTCTCTAAAGTGGACTACATTTATGACAATGTTTATTTTATTGCAGATATTTCACAACGAAAAAGTTCTGATGAGAAGAACATGGGATGAAGCAGAAGGATTATGTCAAGATTTTGGAGCCCATCTTGCTAGTTTTAGCCACATCTATGAAGAGACATTTTTAAACAATCTATTATATACAATTTTTGATAGGTAAATATATTTTTAACACCAACACGATTTATCATAAGCATACTAATCTACAATTTACATTATTCCATCCTCTTTATTAGTGTCCAAAGAAGTCCCTACTCAAACATGAACTTAAAAATGGGTGAAATGCATCAGCAACATTGCAATGTGATTTTTTTTGAAGATGATCTTTGTGGTAAATGTTGAGCAGCTGTTGTTGTCAAGGTGGTGTTTTTGTGAGTTAACATTCTTTGTTGAAATGGAGGTTCTACCATTTTAATCCTATTTTAAGTGTTTTCATCTTGTAAAACATAATCTAACATTTTAGTGGGAAAGCAAGAGTTTACTTCAACTAAAAAGTTAAGAAATGTGTTATGGAGTGATATATTGAATGCAAGAAGAAATGAATATGTATATTTGTACTATTAAAAAATTATTTCTGAAATGGCTAAGGAAAAAGTGCACGAGAAATGTTATTTTCTTTTTTTCTGTTATAGAACAGATGAGAGACAGTTCTGGATTGGATTTAATAAAAGAAATGCGCTTTCTGGAGGGACGTGGCAGTGGTCTGACAGAACACCTGTAACTATCTGTTTACTCTGTACTTCAGTAGCCTTTCAAGTCATATCTGAGCATACGTTGAACCGAGGCAAAGGCTTTTAGATGTGGGCAACTGCTGTTAATCATGTCAAAAAGTTGTTAGGTTTCATAGCTGTTCTCTTATTTTTATGAAGAAGTCTGATATGAGTGAGTTGGACAGGACATTGAGGGAACATGACTATGGACCCTATTATTTGTATTTTGCCATCATAATTTAGGCAGTCCCCTAGTTGTTGCTCAGATGTTCCTATTGTACACACATGTCTAAACCCTTCCTTTTTCTCCATGATGAGGTTTTTAAATGCTGCATCTTGGGCTGTCAGTGAAAGAGAATGAATGTGCTGTTTTCAGGTTGTATCTTCGTTTTTGGAGGACAAGTATGTTGAAGATGACTCAAGAAACTGTGGTGTGTTCAAAGTAAACAGAACAGTCTTTCCAGCACACTGCAATGAAAAGCGTGAATGGATATGCAAAATACCAAAAGGTAGAATGTTAATTAACATGCACTGTCTGTTATACACATTACTTGCAATTCAGTAGAGACTAGGAAAAAAATACCTAAAAGTCTCCTTTTTAGCTGCCTCTGGAGTTCTCACTGGTCTTCTGCATGAAATCATGGCAAAGCCAAATGGGTTATTCCACTTATGTTTGTTGTTCAGGTAACAGATTTAATGTGAACAGTCAATTTAAAAACATGTAGCAAGATTACCAGTTAGTTGGAAATACTCATTCATAGTTGTTATTCACAAAAACTACTGTAAATGTCTTTTAGTGAGTGTGGCAATTATTTTATTTTATTCCATGTTTAACTCCCTTTTTTATCCCTGAACAAGGATAGCAATATTCTTAATGATTTTTGGTTTGTATTTTTTTTTGCAGGTGTCAAACCAATGAGTCCAGTTTGGTACACAGCTGGTATGAAAATAGTTTCTTTTTTTCATCTTGAAACAATATCACTTGGAAATAAAATTTAAGCCTTTGTTAAAAATAAAATAACTAAAATAGTCTAAGTTGAAAATTTACAGTAAGGAACTCTGTAGGAACCATTTGTTACAGATAAATCTGCCACTGTTGTTTAGGAACACCAGAGCATCAGATACTGGTCTTGATATTGCTGCAGTCTCAGGGGATAGAGTATTAGGAAAAAAACCAAACTCATACTACATATTTTGTCACCACAAATTGATATGTTAAATATGGTTCTGCTGTTCCTAGTGGCATATTTGTCCTCTGACATGTGGCTGCAGGCAGGCCATGAGGGTAAAAAAAGATGAGACTTGAAATGAGATTTTTACCCCTGCACACCACTGACTCTTGTGCTCATTTTTTAGAATTGCCCTGGTCATATTATCAAGGAGCAGAATATCTTTTCCATGTCAGCCCTGCAGAATGGGAAACCTGTAAGTTTGTCTGTGGCTGGCTTCGTGGTGGATTGGCAATAATAAATTCTTCTGGAGAACAAACCTTTATTCAAAATAAAATAAGGAAGGTAAGAAAAAGCACCCCTTTTAAAAAATAAACCCTCAGGTGGTAACTGGCTATTTTCTGCAGTATCTTTCAGAGAATCTGTCTTCCTGTTATTCCAGGTAGAATCCAAACGACATTTTACTTTAGAAATAATGTTATTGCTGTCTTCATTTCCCATAGCTCTCCCTGAAGCCCTGTTTAGCTTAAGAAGTCAGTAACATTTCAAATCTGCAGAATCAGCTCTATTATTGAGCAGGTTGATCAATCTGCCTCAAAAGACCCAAGAGGAGCAAAAGCCAGATTCCTATCCCAAAGTGGGGAAAGTAACTGTGGGCAAAGAGAAACGTGTGTTTCATGTGTGGTGTACATCCCTCTCTGCTTCTTCCTCTCTGCCCACCCCTCCCTGGCCAAAGGGAGCTGTCATGGTTCCTCCTTTTATATGGGGGAAAAAAAGACATTTTCCTCTAAATTTCCCCCTCTGGTTTACAGCAGAATTCCTCTAGAACCTTTCTGATGTAACAAACAGCTTTGAAAGTGAGAAATAGCTTCACAAGCAGATGAATTCCCAAGAAACTGAGTCTGTTTCCTTTTAGGTGTTCTCAGTAAAACCAAATTAATGAAAATTTTAAAAATTAATGCAAATATTCTGTCTGCCTTATTGAGGACAAAATTCTACAGCTGTAATGTAAAGGGATATTGTAGTGTAATCTTTAAAAGAACATCTAGTTCTGGGTAGAAATCTCTTGGCCCACACTTATTGTGTGCAGGCCTTCTCTGCTTTTAACTTGTAACAGAAAGCATAAATAGAATTATGTTGTAGTAATATGGGGTCTTTCAGTTTCCAAGGAATTATGTATAATTTTTATCTCCTATTTAAGTAATTTTATATTAAAGCATGATGAAATAGATTTAAACCAATAGATCATGTCAGAAAAAGCTTTTCATGAAAAGCAACATAACTGGCTATGCTGTCTTGTCTTCTTCCACATCTACCAGAGACTGTGATGAAATGTAATTACTACATTTCCTAACTCTGAATATTTATGACTTTAAAAAATTATATAAATTTTAAAAATATTTATCTTTTTCCAACTTAAGATCACTTAAAATGGATAATCAGAGTGCTGCTTTAATGTTTACTTACATGAGATTTTTTAAAAGTGGATTTATCATTAAAATTATTTGGTATTTCAAAAGTTTATGAGCATTCTGCAGTGAAAAAGCAAAGTTTAGTCTCTTTATACTGGAAATCAGCTTAACTTCCTAGAAGTTTTGTCTCAGAATACAACATACAAAGCTATTTTAAAGCCTGCTGGGTTTGGCAGAGCTTTCTCAGCATGGCCACGTTTGTCCCTGAGTGATTGTAACTATTTTCCTGTGGAAGTAGGAGTAAGTATGGCAATCACTAAAACAATACTCAGCAGTCCAAATAGACTTTGCATGTGTCATTTGAAAACTTGGTTAAAATTTCTTAGCATGGAATTTGGAATCACATTTTTCAATATTTCTTTAAAAACTCTAATATGTAGGCTGAGTGCTGTGATAAGAAAACTAAACTCAGGAGCCAGGCAATACCAAATCAGAGAGCATTCCAGAGTCTTTTGTCAGAAATGTGTTTTCTTCATTTGATATTGCTAAATAAGATGTGAGCTGGAGAAATCCTAACTGTAACTCGAAGGACAGTGTGAAAGCACAGCACAGGCTGGACTTCAGTTCTTTCTGACAAAAAATAAATGCTTTACAGATACAGGGTGGCTTCTCTAGTGTCCTGCATATTCAGAACTTCTTGTTTTTAATTTTTCCAAAAGCCCCAAAACTGTGATTGAGTGGCTAACCCTGAAGTGAAACAAATTCACAGCTGAAACTAGAATCAATTCAGCAAAGCAATAACACCTGGCTGTTGGGATTTTATTATTTCCATGGCTTTTCAATAAAACTTGGCCTTTTAGAAGCAAAGGTCTAGATCCTTTCATGAGAACAGCAGTCAATCTGGAAAGCATCTCTAGAATACACTGGTATGAACCATACAAAGTTAGTAAATGTTCAGAAAGCATTTTGGAAATGTTGAGGATCAGCACTGTATTACTGCTTAAAGGATATATTTGCTATTGTTTAATTTTAGAAATTGGGGGAAAACAAATTATGGTCTAAGATGACAGTCTTTTCAAACCAGATGGGCTGTAAATTCCTAAAAACTGTAAATTCCTGGGTTACAGAAGACACATCAGCAATCCTGTGGAAATATGGGAGCTAAATCATGCTCCACTCAAGTGAATAATCCCGCTGAAGTTACATGAATTAACATGGGCAGGATTTAGCACCTGTTCTTCCCATTGGAACCCAATGGAGATGCTACCTGAACACACAGTCTGACTTTAGGAGTTTGTTAATGCATTGGTAGAAGGGCAACAACATTTAAACACATGGCAAAACATTTCTTTTATAGCTGTCGACGAGTGATGTTCACTGGTGGATTGGATTGCACGCAGAAAACCTCAGTGAGGAGTTTCGGTAAGAGCTCGTGTGTGCCACATGCTGGGACTTGTGCTTGGCATGCCCTGTCCCAGTAGGAGGGGCCAAAGCAGTTTGGTGACTGAGTGGGATATTCAAGAGACAATTTCAATTCTCATGTAAATATCATTCAGGATAATATTGCTATTATTTTATCTCCGTATTGCAGTATTCCTTCTGACAGGGTTGTAAAAGACATTTATATTGACCTTGGTCACAGTGGTTGGTTGTTTACTTTCTTCTCCCTTGCATCTCCTTTTGAACCCTTTAATGGAGGGTGTAATCTTAGGTAAGGATAGGAAAAAGTGAAACTTCATTCTTAATGTTTCTGTGCAGCTGGAGAGATGAATCACCAGTAACGTACCAGAACTGGGATGAAGGGAGGGAAAGAGATCTGCAGAGACCAGGGAAAAGATGTGGCTTCATTTCATCACAAACAGGTTTCTTTTGTATTTCCTTTTGCTGCAGTAATTGTAACTTGATTCTGTTGTTGGCCAAAGGGTTTATATTTTTTTCATTGCTTTTGAGAAATGTAATCCATATTAAAGTCCTGTTCCATGGTTATAATTTGCATGACTGCTTCTGTGATCAAGGAAAGAATAGGGAAATATCATTAACATGCTCAGAGACTAGGTTTTAGATTTTAAGAGTATATTAATAGGTACAGCTCTCTAATGTCAAAATACAAAGATTCCAGTGATATTGATACCTCAGTTTTAACTGGGTTTTTATGTGGAACAGCAATAATGTTAATGCATTTCTGGTGTTCACAGTTTTCTCATAACCAAATGACCCACATGGACTTAGCAACAATTTTTCCTACATCTATAAACTGTTTTTCTATCAGCACATGACTTTAAGTACTCAGGTTCCTACCTTATTTTTGATCCCATAGCCAATCTGCTGAGGGATGTTTGGGTGCCGTAAGTTTGGTGCTAGCCTTTCAATAATGGCAAAGTTCTATTTTTTACTAGGGTATTAAAAAAAAAGTCACAGTGCTGCTTGTTTACTGACTTCTATCATTTCCTAGTGTCTGTTTTCTGATGATCTGCAAGTCATATGATAAAGTAAACAGGTCAGGTTCCAAGGAAAATAAAAATAGCCAGCTTTGTATTTGTGAGAAGAGCTAAAAAAGATTAATGCAGCTGCAGTCTTGTAATCCCAGACTCGAAAGTCAAAACTGAAAAAACATAAAACCTTATTTTTTTCCACACATAATCTTGGGGTTTTAATTCATGACTTATGAATGCCTGAGTTTGCCATTGCCATGTTTAGTATCAGATAAAGGGAAGAGATGCCCACCCTCCCCTGTTGCTGGCCAAAGGTGGGGGCTGGCCAAAAATTTGTTGAGTTTCCTGAAAAGTGTGTTTTCTTCCTAAGCAGGTCAGTATTTCATATCATCACCTGGATCTTGCCAAAAATTTTCAATGTAAGGAAGTCAAACTATTTTATCTGGAAGGCATCTTTTTTTTCATAATTTTTTTTAAAAAAGAAATGGTTTTATAGTCATATGTTATATGACTCAGTGTAGAGGAATTGGTTTTACTTGATAAAATTAAACTTGAAATAAAAGAATGTGCACATGAACCATCAAATCCACTGTAATGCAGCATGTCCAAATGTATTTGATGTAGAATCTCTTTTTACTCAAAAACTAAACAATATCTAAGCTATTTAAGAAAAAAACCCTTTCCCATTCTCAAACCAACATTGAACTGTGATTTTTCTTTTTGCTCAGGACTCTGGGGTGATGAAAACTGTACTGTTTCTCTTCCCTGTATTTGTAAACGTAAAATTCCAAAGAAGATAGAGAAGGAGATTCCAAAAGACCCGAACCAACAAGGAGCATGTCCCAAAGGCTGGTTGCACTTTGGATTCAAAGTAAACCCTTTTTTATGCTGTTTTGTTGTTCAAAATGCATTCCATATGTAGAAGTTGTACTTAAGGATTACTTACTATTTGAAGATTTTCTTGCTTTTTGAAAACAGGGCTCTTAGATTTATAACCACTGACATGGTGACACCAAGATTTATTGCTGTTAAGTAGCTGCCCACACTTTAAGAAGTTGTCTTAACAAGGTGTTAAAAATTTTACTTTAGTTTCTTTTTAGGGAGTAAACACTCATATGTGCAAAAGATATGCAATTGTATTTGTGCCTTTGCCATAAAAAGCCTGCACCGTCCTCTCTTTTCCACATACAACAATTCCAAGTGTCTTTTATGATCTCAAAAGAGGTCTCTAACCCCTTGATGTGCTAAATGGATCCCTAATTGCTGCTGTCCTCTGAAACATGCTGTTTCAAATGGGCTTCATTAAAGATAATTATAAGCCAAAGTGCATTTGCAACTGAGGGTCAAAAGGTAGCTATTTCATCTGGCTTCTCTTAAATGCCTAAGTTCCTTAATAGCAACATGCATCGAGGTGGCTGAATTTATCCCAGTGCTAATTTATCCCAGTGCTAATTTATCCCAGAGCTCACTGCAGTGACTGCAAGGATAAATTTAACCTCAATTGTTTGCCTTGAAACCACTGATTTGAATGCAGTCCAGATCACATCTGAAAACTAATACTGAGCATGCTGGAGATGTCCATGGCAGGACAGAAACCAGTGAAATATTTAACATTCAGTAACAGCATGTGCAGTGTTTCAGTGACCACTCTTAGTGATTGATGAATGGCTGGAGGAAAGCAAACAAAGCAAGTTTGTTTGTTTGGTTTTGTTTTTTGAAACAGTGCTTCTTAATACAAATTCCAAAGGATCCAGAACATCTGAGAAACTGGTACTCTGCACAGGAATTCTGCAGTAACTATGATGGGTCACTTGCTATCCTGGAAGATGAACTGGAGCAAGGTAGAGTGCTGAAAATATTGTTAAATAAATAACACGTCATCTTCATTAGGATGCTGTAGTAAAGTTTAATCTTGGATACAGATTTAGGAAAGAAGATTGTTCAGCTCTTACCCATGGTTCCGCTGCTTTAAATGCATTAACATTTCTCAGTTTGCCAAAATGTAGAGGTTCACTGAGATATATGACAGATACATTTTAAGGAATAATTGCAAATTCTTTTGTGCTTACCATGCTTTAAAAATACTCCCAAAAATGAAATACCCATTTAAATTTGCAATTTAAAATTTCTACCTTATTATCTCATTTTTATCTTTCAGCAGTACTTAAAATCTTATCTGTAGTATAGCACCAGGCTAGAACTGTCAGAGAAATAAATGCCAGCAAATTTGAAAATATTTATGAACAAAAACCTGTAGCTGCATTTCACACACACTTGTAAAACCACTTATTTGGATGTGGGAGGAATCTCACTGGCTATCTTTAGTTAAGAAATCTTCAACTAAAACTGGGAAAAGGTTCTTCAATTGGACTGTCTAGTGGTTAGACTGGTATCATTAGCTTATGGACTAGATCCTAACCCAATTGAAATTAATCAATTTAACTGAATTTATAGTTAGATGATACTGAAATGCCACTCATTTTTATTTTCTAGTAACTGTGTAACATCATTGATTGGAAATTATTTTTTCAATTCTTAAGTGTGTTGCATGAGACTTCATCTATCCCTAAATGCCTGCTGGTTTATTTTATTTGTTATATTTGTTTGTTTCTGTTTAATTTTCTAGCTTTCATAACAATGAATCTCTATGGGTGGAAAACAAGTGTTTGGATAGGTTTCCAGAGTGATGATTATGAAAAATGGTTGAATGAAAATCCTCGGATGTATTCTAACTGGTCACCAGTTGAACTAGTGGATGTGAGTATTTTCAGGGTGGTTGTGACAGTGAGAAGTTGGTTTTATCCATAAAAATCATGACTTCTATAAGACAGGGCCAAAGTTGTTACTGCAGTTTGGGCTGCTCTTAATTTTTGCAACTTCAGAGAACTGTGGGCACAGATTGACAGGCACAACAAGTGACAAACAAGGCACCATTGAGACAGACATTCACATAATTTGTGCCTCTACTCACATTCTCTTGCAGCTGGTTTTAAGCAGAAAACTTGGACTCATGTGGTTTGTATTAGATGCTTGGTCTGAGCAAAGTTTAGGAACAAGATTATTAATTTCCTATTTTAATACATTGTTTTACATGTTGGTCCCAATTGGGGTTAGCATTTTGGTTTTGTTCACTGAAAGCTTGTGACTTTTTAATTATGAGTTTATTGTTTCAAATTGTATTTATGGGACTGTTCATTGTTCTACCTAAATGTTTGTTATAGAGACTTTGAAATAATTATTCTCCTAAATTTAATTTAATAATTATGTATTGTTTTACATGGTGTATATTTAAATTAATATAAGATTCTGTGTTGATTGCAGAGACAGCATTTTAACATTCAAGATCAACTTCCACTGTGTACATTGGTATCAAATAACCCTAATTTTTATTTTACGGGAAAATGGTACTTAGAAAACTGTCAGAAAAATTATGGGTTTGTCTGCCAAAAGACTCAGGGTAAGGTTTGTCTTGCTTAGCTTCTGTTCTCTTTTCTTACTATATGGAATTTTTCTTACTTTGTTTTTATCTAGAAGCAGCTTTTTATAAGTGTCTCTAAAACAAGGACCATAAAAGATTTCTAAGACAGTTTGCTGTTTAGACAGACTAGCTCTACACTATTTAATAAATCAGTAGCTGGGATGTAGAAGTAGTTGCTAAAAAATATTCTGTTATTAACTTTTCCTCCTAACTTTGAGCATTCTGTATTGTATCTTTGAATTAGAACTAGAGATGAAATTTCATATTTTCTCTCATGGCTGCAGCGTAACCACAAAAGGCTAAATTGAGGGTGATTTTGATGAAAATATGATTTAGAGTGGGGGGTTGTAACTTGCAATGTTAGATCAGAAGAGACTCTAGCAAATACATTTTTCTGAACAGTGTGGACTTGACTGGCTTATTGAATGGAGCTTGGCTTCTCTTTTTGAGAACCACACTTCCCTAGTTCTGGTACCATGAAGTTCCCTTGCCAGAAGCATGAAGTGTTTGGGAGGAACATGGTTCGTTGTGTTTCCTCAAGCCACGTTCTGGTGCTGCCTCTGGGCTGGGGGCCATGGGCAGCTCTGGAGCCCCTGCCAGGGCAGCCCCTCTGCCAGCAGGACGTGGCACCCAAGTAGGGCAGCAGCACATTGGTGGCCCGGAGGCGAAGGGAGGGCTGGCATCTGAGCCTGTGGGGAGTCTCCTTGGCAGCTGCCTCTACTGCGGGGGTGGTTTTGTATGGCTCAGCTCTATATTGTATTATCACCCCTGCATTTAACCCTAAAATGCAGAGACAACACTCTGCTGCTGCTGCCTGGGAGGGGAGGCACTGCCGGCTGGGAAGCAGAACAAGTACCAGCTTTGGGCAGTGCTTATGTGTCACTCAAGCAAAGCATAGCTGGATTTTACATCATTTATTGGGAACTGCAGTTGTGGGAAGGGCTGGAGTGATCCTGTACACAGTGCAGAAAATCTAAATAAATGTGCTTTCCTGCTGGTTTGTTTCAGTTACATCCCAAACGTTTGTATTTTAACCCCTTGCTGCTGCTTGAGACAGATGGAGGAGAAGTGGAAAGGCAGGAAGGAAAACAGTTGTCTTATGGTGGCCGGGATTCTGGCAAGGGTTTGGGCTGCAGTGGGTGCTCAGGATCCTACCCACATTTCTCAGCTGTGTCACTGAAAGTCAGGAATAAAACTCTCCAACACTGTAATTGCAGTGTTAGAAAGCTGCATTATTTTATTTCAGTGCCAGGCGTGCAGGGAAGATCTCCTCCTATTCCATGCCCTGCAGCCAGGCAACAGACTAGTTGAAATCTGTGAAACTTATACATATTCATTACATTTCCCCAAACTCATACATATATGCTAAACATCCTGTGAATTCTTTTGCATATTTAAATCACTTCTTGGAACTTGTATTACATTACATTAGAGCAGGGGTCTTTTGAGGGTCTCTGGTGGCCATTTGGGGAACATCCCATTCCTCTAATTATCCTTTTTTGGTCACAGCCCTCCAAAAAGGTTTATTTTCTTGGAATGAATCCCAATGATGTGGGCTGGTCAAGATATATCTTCATATGAGCAGATGACCACTTGACCACGTTAATACAAGACCAAGCACTGTTGGTTAAAGCTAAAGGAATTCACAATATTTGAACGCTGTTTGTTACAATTGAAGATTTTCCCAGCAGGGAGGTGGATCTGAGAGTGGCCCTTGGGCTTGGCTGTAATGCAGCTCAGCACTGCCCCATGCACAGCAGAGTGCTCCTGGGTTAATTGGACCATCCTGCCTCCCCAGTGGGACACCCGTGGCACTATCCCAAACTATCAGGCAGTTCAGTTTGCTAATTCAGCAGAAAACTTCCCTATATTTTTCTCGCTTCCTGCTTTATTTATTTATTTTCGTCTAATTACTGTCATTTTCTGCAGCTTTTTACAGGCTGTGTCAGCTTTGTGCGGGGTCAGGCAAACACCAGACCAAGGAATTTGCAGCAGGAAGAGCAGAGAAGCAAGGAAGGGAGTAGTAAGACAGCCTCTTGCTGGCAGTAGTGAACTGCTAAATTTACTCAAGTGTCCAAACAGATGTGTCAGTTCCTGGAAAGATGAGCTGGTGCTTTGCTTCTGCCATCCTGCCTGCATTCCATTTCCCCTTTTTTGAATTATTTTCTGAAGGAGACTAAAATGAAATAAAGCAGCAGGGGATTTGAACTGAGCTCTCTTTTTTAAATTTCTCAGTGCCTTCCTAAAACCAAGGAGTTTTCAATTTTTTGATTTGTTTGTAACAATAGTGTGGGATTCCTTAAAATCAGAAGGTTTTGGGCAAGTTGCAAAAAGCAGACCTCAGAGACAGCAGAACTGCAGTTAAAGCTAAGCAGTAGCCATAAGATTTGTCAGCAGAAAAATTACACAAGAAGTAGAAAGTAAGGACAAACAGAACAAGTCTGTGTATTAATGCTTAGCTAAAATAACTCCCTAAGTTACAAAAAAGTATATCTAGTGAGATATTAAGAAGTTCTAAGCTTAATAATAGAGCTCTGTACATTGTATCTTAAAGCTTACAAACAAGTATTGTTTGTATTATTCGAAATAAGCGAACATTGTTTTAACCAAAGGTACGTGTACTTATAGTAGTTTAATAGAACTAATGTCAACATACTTTTACTCTGTGTAATTAGTCAAAAAGCTTTTAAAGTAAGTTGTAACATTAAGTTCTTTGTCTGCTGCCTAAGATGTGAGCTGCTAGCATCTTCCCATTATCATAACCACGTAATGAAACTGATGCGAGAAGATAAAACAGCTCAAGACGCGTTCCTCAGCAGTCCCACCCCATTCGTGATTTGTACATAGTCCCCAACAAGCGATACAGTAGTTCTTATTTTTTTAGAAGCTGCTCAGCTGTGATCAAGTTGTCTGTTTTAAAAATAAGTTCTTTTTCTTTCCTGTTTGTAACAGACACATCCAGACATCTTATCAATTCATCCGATATGTATCCTGTGCCAGATACTTTAGAATACGGAAACAGAATGTATAAACTAATAAGTGGGAATTTTACATGGTCTTCAGCGTTGCAAGCCTGCATGGCAAACAGTGCAGAGCTGGTGAGCATTACAGACCAGTTCCACCAGGCCTTCCTCACCGTCATTGTCAACCGCCTGGGATACAGCCACTGGATCGGGCTCTTCACTTCCGACGTACGTAGGAGGCTCCCGGCTGTCAGTGTGATGCTGCAAAAGAGATCTGCCAGTTACAAGCTAGTGAGCTGTGTCATTGATTTGAAGTCACAGAAAGTTTGCATCTAGAGATGAAACACTGGAAAATTTGAGCCTTAAACTTTTTTTTTTTTTCCTTTTCTTTTAACATAATGTTTAAGTCCAGTGACAGCCAGTTTGGTACAAAGACTACTGAAAACTAAAAGCCATAGAAAACTTTTAAAAACATGGGAAAAAAAATCTCTTGTAATGTTGACATTGAAATTTCATTGTTTCATTCGTAGTAGCCCAAGGGCCCAAATAACTGCTTGCTGAAAACAGAAAATTAGATGTAGTTTGTAGTCTCCCAAAAGTGAGTTAGGAGGATCCTTGGCTCTGCCTTTTGTTGATCCTTGCCGGTCCTTTAGCAAATTAAGACATTCTGTGATTCTGGTGAGGATGCCACCAAAAGAAGATTAACTTGTGTGGTGCTAAATTATTTTGGAAAAATAACCTGAAATTTGTTTTGGCAGAACGGGCTTAACTTTGAATGGTCAGATGGGACCAGGTCTTTGTTTACCTTCTGGGAAGATGATGAGTCCCAGGCCTTTGGCAGCTGTGTTTACATTGATACTTCAGGGCACTGGAAAAGCGCAAATTGTGAACAAGTTCTGCAAGGAGCAGTTTGCCATGTGCCACCTAGTAAGTCATTCAAGGTTTATATTAAATCTTTGCATCTGCAAATGTGTCCACTGACAGTGGAAGTATGTGAAAGGAGGTTAATTGGTTAGAGGTTAAACAATGTTAAGCAAGGCTGACCATTACTTAAAACTGAAGTGTATTTCTCTGTATTTCCTATTTGTGAAACCATTTTTTTCCAATAAAATATTGGCCATCAGGTCTGATTTGTAGGAGAATGGAAAGAGAACTTTCATAATAGAAAAGAAACAGGAAAATTATCTACTCTGTCTCTTCAGTGAACACTATATTATCTGTCAAAAATGAGGATTGCTAATGACCTAGCTTGAATGGAAATAAATCCAGTTTGTTGAAATTAACTGTGGTATGGGAGAAGGGAAGCATTTAGAGCAAAGTGAAAAAATTATCATATTTTCGCTGATGAACACATCAAATATTGTGCAAATTTTTTTTAGTAAAGGTAAGAATATTTTTCTGTATCCTAAAATATGTTGTGTTTCCTGCAATGCTCTGCCAGTCACCTGGGCTTCAGTTAAATCCAGAATTCAGGTCTGGAACTCCATTCAGTGCCAGACTGCAGGGTCTTGTGGCAGCATCCAATTCTTCAAATAGTTCCCATTCAGTGGTATTGGTCACTTGGGCCCCTGGTTAGTTCATGTACATCACTATCAGTTATATTATCCTCATCTTGCTGTTGTAATCCAGCAAGGTTTTTGATCAGAAATAATACCAGCTGTACTCATTTAATACAAATATATGCAACCGCTAGATTTTCACTTTGAAAAAATAGAGGCATAACACAATAACATGCTATTAGCATTACTGTAAAACAGTGTGTGGAATGTTATATTAATGTGTATTTTGTTGTGCCAATAAAGCTGTGCTGTTACTTCTATCACAGAAAAGAAACTCAATGCCTATAAAGGCTTATGTTCAGAAAAAACTGTACCCTGGATCAAATTCAAAAACAGTTGCTACAGCTTTTCCACAGTTCTGCAGGGCATGAGTTTTGATACAGCATATGAGGTCTGCAAAAATCAAGGTAAGTGATTCTTTTGTAGCTACCAAATGTCATTGTGATATCTTAAATCAATATTTATTTTCTGAAATGACTGAAATCATGGCATATGTTTTCTGTGTTTCAAGATAACGATAGAGGAACTCATAAGCCAACTATGAAATTGGAGGCAGCATGCATCAAAAAAATGTTCCTTTCCATGTGAAAATACTGGTTTCTACAATAAAACATAACATGAACATTTTTCCCTTCAAATTTGTTTTAAAGTCATGTGGGAACAGTTTTGTATCTGCTTGAGCATTTTCAGAATTATTACAAATTTAGGAACTTATAATATATAACCAGACGTTTCAAGCTCTTCAATGAAGACTCATAATGTTAACTGTTTTAAATACAATGTTAAATTTTAATGGCATGAATTGCTTGAAAATTTGTTCTCTGTTTAATTTGAAGGATCAAATCTTCTGACTATTCAAGATGAAGATGAAAATGCCTTCATTTTGGAAGAATTACACAGTTTTGGTTATTCTGTGCAAATGGTTTGGTTGAACATTCTGCTTGTTACAGACAGTAAGTTTGGGGAAGAATAGAACTGCATGTAAGAGTCTAGTTTGGGTTTTGGTTATTTTCCAAAACCCATTTTCAATTACCATTTTTCAAAACACTTCGGTCTTTTGAGATTTTGTTCACTGGTTTGTGCCTGTTTATGATGTAGTAAAACCAGTGAGGCTTTCTGCAATGGTTACCAGTATTCTGAATACTCAATATGCATACATGCATGTAAATGCCTTTTCTTCCTTCTTAAAGATACACTACAGACTGTCTTCTGTGTTAACTACATAGGATGTTTTTAAATCCTTCAAGAAAAAAAGTAATACAGTGGCCAAACAGACAAAATCCTGGTATTCTGTAATACCATATTTTTCATGTGAGGGTAAATCTAACTGAAACAGAAATATTTTTCAAAATACTGTTCTATTTTGTAATAATTTTCGACTTCTGCCCATAGATGAGACAGTCTCCTGGTTTGATGGTTCTCCTTTAAATTATTCTAATTGGGGCATCCGAGAGCCTGAATTTGATAATCTCAAAGGGAATTTCTGCATCAGCTTGAGGACCACAGATGGAGTCTGGCAATTATCTCCATGCAGAGAAAAAAAGGGTTTTGTATGTAAAATGGATGCAGGTATGTGCTTCCATAACAGAAGGCAATTCTGTCCTTGTAACTATTGTTTTACTTGTTCCTTGTTGCTTGCTTACTTGGTGTCAATTTTCATTTTATTAATTCTGTTCCTTGGCATTGGGAACAAAAATACCTCTAAAAGCCCCAGACAGCTGGGGTGACCTCTGTTTGGGGAACCCAGGCAGCCACTGCCAGCTGCAGGAGCCTTCCTGTGGCATCAGGGTGACCTCCACAGCCCCCGTGGGGAGTGGGGAGGGCAGGTCCAGCCTGGGAGAGCTGTGCAGGCACCACAGCAGTAGGAATGCAGGTCTGTGGGGGAGAGCTCAAGTGTTTCCAGAGCCCACACAAAATCCCTCAGTCACTGCTGGACCCACTAACCAGGCTGATCTGCCTCTGTATGGTTCTGTTCATGAATTTGTGCTTTTAAAAGTGGGTAAATACTGCTGCTCATCCTTACGCAAATACCAATTAATATATTCCACCAAATTAAAGGGATTTTAAATAACATACTAGGTTATGTTTAACTTGGCCAGTTGGAATAACATTGACATGAGTCAAATTAAACAAAGAACAGCTTATTCTTGTTGGTTTTAGGTAGATTGTCTTCTCAGTATTCACTTTAAAATGAATATACATAATAACCTTTGTGGGTCATTTTGTGACTGTTCTGGATTTTATTTCAGATATTGATACAACAGAATCCTCTGAAAAAGGTAAACTCTGTACTTTTTTTTTCTAAGGAATAATACACATTTTGAGCTGATATTTTGTGAGAAAATATTTTTCACTGTAAAACCTATAATTTGAAATATGTCACATATAAGGAGTAGTAATGTTTTCTTTAAAAGAGCTATATGTTTATATTTCACATTACTTAAAATTGTAGCTATATTTGCTTAATAACAATTTCTGTTCTTCCCTTTCAGCATCATATGGTGGGCTTGTAGCTCTGGCTGTTCTTGTGACATTGGTGATGTTGGCTGCCATTTCCCTTTTCCTGTGGTGCCTGCACAAGGAGAATAACCAACTCTTCCGCAGGATACTGTGGGTCAGAAACGCCTATTTGCCACAGATTAATGCTGATAGTCCTGCTTTGGAAGAAAGCATCCTCATTTCTGACTTTGAGAGAAGTGAGAACAATTAATTGATCAGAAGTAGCAAGTGGTCTTGTCTTCCGTGTGAAACTTCACAACCTACAGTGGTTTTCTCATTCTCGGGAGTCCCTCGGAGTGCCCATATCATGAGAAACCCTCATGGCCATCAGTATCAATGCTGGAGGAGCTCCCTACCCTGGAGAGCTTTTGCTTTGTGGCAGGATGAGGTGAGGATGCAAGGCAGAGCCATAGAGAAATTCTTCTCTGGGACAAGCCAGGAATTGCAAATACTGACATACCATAAACCTCCAACCACTCACTTGGAGCAGACAAGTTCGAGGTCCCAGAGCAATGGGCATTTTCATGCAACTTTTTCCTTTGGGAATGTTTGGGCCTTTGTGTTTTGTTTTTGTACTTTGCAGAACCTGCATATGAGCTGGCATTAAAATTTGGCCTTGAATTTAGGAACTCTGAAATATATTCCAAGGATTATGGGGAAGACTTTTTATTTTTTTTTTTCCCCTGGCAAAATGAACAGTTATTTTTCAGACAATAGATTCTTGCCACATTGATTTCCAAGCTTGCAGGGAGATGAAGTCACTCTTGACTTGGGACTGCCAGAGTTTTGGTAGTTTGGCCTGTGATGGCTCGTCCATGATATAAAATAAATTAGTCTAGAGACATAATGGCATATGGGCTTTGTCATCCTGAACTTATTATATTTATTTGAGATGCATCCAGCATCCTATTAAAGATTTAGCTATGTCATCTCTCACCTAGATTATTTCAGATATGGAATCCCATTGGCCTTCATTAAAAACATTTTCAGGCAATATCTGTTTGAAGAAAAAACCCTGTTATAAATCTTTCTGAAGGAATGGAACCAATAGCCTTACTGTTCACCTGCAGTGTTCCTGTGAGCAGTATTCATGGACACTCTGCTGAGACCCTGCTCTCCAAAGCTAGGGGTGACATGTGGGGGAGCCACATTGCTGTTTCCCACGGGTGCTAGTCCTCCAAGCCCATGTGGCAGACGCTTTCCCTTTCAGTGTTCGTACCAAGGTGCCAAGAAAAAAGATGAATTTTGCTGACCCCTTGCTCTGCAGGCTGATGGTTCTGAAGGAGCCAGCTCAGGTCTCTGTGCTGTCTCAGTTGCAGCAGCCCAGGACAGAAATGTTTACTCTCCCTGGGATTCCCACCAATCCAACCAGTCCTCCACACACCTCTCTGAAAACACCTGGGAGCTTTTTTATTTTTTATTTTTTATTGCAGTGTGGAAAAACAAATGCTTAGCGATGGTTATTACTTCACAATTGATTTAGTGTTGTTTCCACCATCTCTAAAAGCTGCTGCATTTGTTGTTCTATTTCTCAGTTTCCTTGTTTTGAGGTGACTCATTCTAAAAGTTTTGCAAGAGCCCTGAGATGGAGATATGTTCCTCAGACTTAAACAAGCAGCCAAGGCCAACTGAAATGTTTTTACACAACATTTGTGCACATGCACAGGAATGTATGACTGCCTTTTAGCTAGATTTCACATGGCCAAAAATTGCCTGTTCATGCCATAATTATGTGTAGGGCTATTTTTAAAAATTATTTCATACATAGAATATTTCTGTGCTGGTTTACAGAACTGGTTTACTCTTTTTGATGACTTCTAATGTTGTAGCTATCACAAGTTCTTAATCTGAAATTTTTCTGTCATATAAAATATAAATAGCTTTTCTGTGTACATTCTGTCTAGCAGTTTGACCCCATACATAAATCTTCAGTAATATTTTTTAAGTTTTGGTTTAGTCCTCTAGATTTATTTTACTGGACTGTTTTTATTTGCAGTCCATTATTAGAGTTTGTTGACTGCAGCCTTTGAGTCCAATTGCCATATAATCTGTTGTTTATATGTATATTAATTGTGATAGCTTTTTACCACCAAAAGAAAAGAAAAAAAAGCTTATGATCTCTTCTTTCCCCATGACTATTTCACCTATTCAAACTACAGCTGGAGGAACTTAAACCAATAAACTCCCTTCATCACATTCACTGAGAAGTGTGTAAATGCTGCCTTCTTACAGTACAGCAAGCAGAGTGGCTTGCAGGGTGGTTTTTGTTTGCAGGACTAAGCTGTGTCATCTCTGAGACGTGTTTATTGGGCTACAATGCTGTTGATAGTTATACAGACTCTGGTCACATTTTGATGTGGTTAATGAAGTTGTATTTTTTCACAAAACTTGACATAGATGTTTTATCAATTTTCCTTGAGGTATGTTTTATTCCTTAAAATATATCTGAAGGATAATGGCATAATCAATAATTCTAACCTCAAAATAATGATTGTTGGTTAACATTGATGTAGATGAGCTTGTATTAAAGAAAAAAAAAAATTCAAGCAGTGTTTTCTTCCTACTTTGAAATGGTTTTGAAGGAACAGACCCTTGGATATTTATTTTCAAATCTTTCATCATTTAACTTTTTTTATACCTGCAGATATTATTCACTCAAGAATGTAATCAATGATTGCTTTCTAGTCTTCCTTCTGGATTTTGTTATCAATGGCTTTCAATTGCTTTCCCTTAATCAGAGGTCTCCTATACTGTCCCTGATCAGAGTATGTGGTGGCTGTGGTTTTATTGCTGACCTTGATGACATTGGCAGTGAGATTCACTGTATTATTTCAACTGGAAAATTAAAGCGTGATTAGTAGTTGTCCATGCTGTAATTTTTCTTGAATCTTTCCCCAGCTTTACTAAGAAGAGAGGCCTTAGTGTCTCATAAGAGCAGTGCCCAGGCTTTGCCCTGGCTCATCCTGTGTGAGGACAGCTGGCTCCAGCCTCCTTTCAGGCTGTGTGACTGGACTGGACCTGGGCACTGCCCATAATCTCCACACACAGGGTGGTCTGAGCGTTTCCCAGGGCATGGATGAGGATACCCCAGAACGTGTGTGAGAGAGGTGCTGGAAGGAGGTGGGAACCAAAGCACCAACAGTAGGGATGGTGGATGGAATCATGGCATTAATTTACAGATATTCTCCCAGCCTACTGCCTATTCCCTGCAGTAGTGAGCTGAGGCCACCAGGGATGAGTGATGGGCTGCAGGAAACTTCCTGCTGAATTGTGGAGGGTGTGTTGTGTGGGAGCCTATTTGTATCCTCCACAAATGAGGTAGAGATATATGAACTGCAGCACAGCAGCTTCCACGGATAGCACCAACATGCTTTGTGTGTCCAAGGACTGGATTCAACAGGGCCTGAATAGGCCAGTGAACGTTGTGGGTTTTTTGCCTTGTTAGCTTCTTTCAGTGTTCTTACCCAAAGAGAAGTGTTACATCTTTTCATACCACATCTTTCTTGGGTGATGGAAGGGTATCCCCACCAGTGACAGGTACATTCAGGTCAACAGGACAAACTTGTTTGCCAGATATTGGGGTTTGTCATCTGCTTGTCTTTGCAGATCTCCATCTGCTTGTCTTTGCAGATGCCATTCCAAGAGAAAATTTGCCTCTTGGTCCGTTTAGGAATCCTTGCATCATGTCTCTGAGGAAAAGAGATGTTCAAGGCAGCTGCCACATCCCAGGCAGACACAAGTCTGTGATGGGAACATTTGTATGCTGGTGATGCCCAGCATGACAGGACACTGCAAAGGTTTGTTGTGGCACAAGGTTTTAAGTGGGCAGCATGACTCCTCAGCAAAGTCCTTTCTGGCTGTGCCTCTCTGGGCACCGCCCTTCCTTGTGCAGGGATCCTCCTCCCTCCCACTCTCCTGCCTCCCCTGCCTTTGCACACACACACTTCTGTAGCTGGGGCATGACAAGGAGCCACGGGCTGTTTGAAATTTGTGCTGTGCGGTCCAGAGGGACCATAGGGAAAAAATAGTGGGTTTGCATGCTCTGTTGACACTTGACCAGCTCTGGTTCCCAAAGCACCATTGCACAAATTCCCATTTAATTTAACCCCTTGCTTTTTTCTTTCATCATGTTACCTCTCCCTCAGTGGAGTAACAGGCATCCTCAGTCTCTTGTAATAATAAGCCCACTGTAATGAAAACCATGGCATACACTTCCTCCAGGGCATTTGCTTGGTTAAAAGCTAAATTGCACACATTCAGCAACTGGGCTCTAAATCCTCAGCTCAAAAAAAAAAAAAAAACCCCACCAAAAAACCCACCAAAAAACAAATCCACAAAAAAAATAGAGGCCTCTACTTGAGCTATAATAGTATTATAATATTTCCTTTGGCAACTGGTGGAATGTTGGTTTTAAGCCCCTGCAGGCCAGCAGTGATATCTTACAATCTGGTGCAGCCCTGATGCAGATGTGTGAGTAACCACCAGGAACAAACCCACAGGCGTCCTTGCTGCTCTGAGATGGAATGATTTAAGGTGGATCGTGGTGCCTGGAAACACAGTCAGTCTCGGTTTGGCCAGTAGATGGTAGTGGTGCACACAGAGCTGACAAAATGAGCTGCGCAAGAGAAAAATATCTCAGGGATCTGCTCTGGATCCTTTAGAAGTTTTAGTTAAACAAGAGGCAAAACTCCCAAGTCACAGGACAGCAAATAACGGTGTGGGTTCTGAGCCCTGGCCACAACGTTGCAAAACTGGGTTTAGACAGCTTTCCAAGTCTCAGTGTTCCTTCTCAACCACTTTAACGGGATGCAGCGAAGTGCTCGGAAAGGGAAAATGCAAGTCCTTACATTGGTGTGTGGGCTTTTCATGTCTGTGGTGAGTAAAGTGAAAATCCAGTCGGGTTCCTTAATAAATAAGCATATCTTTGTGGTATATTTTGATTCTGGTGTCTTTCATGGAAATGCAACTCACTGAAAATGCTTCAGCCATGTATCTCTCTGGATTTATTTTAATATTTTATTTCTTGACTGTATTAGTACAGGCATGTGCTTACTACTTTTCAGGGGAAATGAAAAATTAAGACATAGAAATTACTGCATAAGTAATCATTCCACTGCACTCTTGAAAGTAGATTTATTTTCTCCTTCTCCCAATTTATTCTCTAAGTTGCCCAAAGCATAAGAGTTCCTGATTCCTTTCTATATTCATTACCTTTATGCATGGAAGTGATTCTCAGCTGCAATTGTTCCCAAAAGTGCACAGCTAGGAAACAGCAAAAGTACTTCTACTACCTTATCCTACCTTTTTCTTAACAAAATTTCTGCTGTGGTTCTCAGAAAAAAAATGCTTGAAAACATTTTCTTTTAGTGAGCACAGCTGTTAAACTTGTAGATACAAAATAAATCTTGAAATGCAGAGTGGGCCAAAAGTTCTCTCCTCTGCATGCTAGCAAAGGAAAATAGGGAAGCCTGTCTTTCTGAACCATGAGCAGAAAGGCACAAAGCTAACAGCCTGCTACCTGCAGAGGTGGATGGCCAGCAGCAGTGGTGGTTGTCACTGGGTGCATGAAGGTCATCCAACACCACCATGTGGACCAGGAGAATGCAATAGCTGGGTCAGTGTCTCAGAAAACACAAGGGAACAACACCATCCCTGTATCTTTTCAGACTTTAATAGATGGATGCTCATCTTTAGAAATTAAAAGTTTCCATTTATTTTGTACCAAAAAAAATTCCTTTTTTTTTTAACTGAACATTAAAAATTATCTGTTCCTCTTCTGCAGCTATTTATTCAGGTCATTTGTTCTAAAGCGTGCTCTCAGGCCTTTGATCCCAGCCATAACCTGATTAAATCTGCTTTGCCACTTATTTCTCCCATAAACCTTGTGTGCATTGTAGATGAGAAGCCCCTGGAAAGTCCCCACAGAGCTGAGAACAGACAGACTCCACCTCATCAGCAGCTTTGGGCTGTGTTGCTTCCCTGACGCTGGATTTGGGACACCATCTCAGGGCTTGATACTTCCAGGTTCATTGAGGTATGCAAGCAGAATCCCTAACATTGGACATTGCCAATGAGCTGGAGTACACAGACTTTTAATATAAAGTAAAAGAATATTCTAAGTCATGTAAGGCTTCATTTGTTATGGTCCCAATCCAAATCTGCTTCATCTGTATTTGTTTCTTTTGGTAAGTTACTCTTCATGCTAGCAGGCTTACCTGTTACGTACCTAAAATCTGACAACTATCTAAAGGCTCACATGACCTAGGCATGATATTTCTGGTGTTTAATATTCAAGAAACCAGAAGGATTCTTTCTGGAAAGGTAAGAAGGTAAAAATTCTGCTGCTGCATGTCATGCCCTGTTAGTCTCCTGGGATGAAAATTATGTTGAGGGGCAAATTGAATTACTTTAATTATTGTTTCAAAAGCACATCTTAAAGATGGAATTATACATATGGGATACATCGTGGCTATAAGAGACACGAGTTACCATTCAGATAAATGTGGAAATGCATCAGAACAGCTCTGTGAGGCTTTCTATCTGGAAAGAACAGATATTTAGAATACCTACAGAAACAGAGGCTACTTTACCCTTTAAAATACTTGTAGTACAAATAGCAGAGTGGCTGTTCCCCTCTCACCATATCCAGGAAGACAGCTGATGTAGCCTTTATCCCTGCAGGCTCCTGGAGTGCCTGTCTCACTGACATGGCACCTCTGGAACACACACACCACATCTCAGGGTATCTGGGTGTAGTTTTAAGTTATGGACGAAGGAAGAAAGCCAATGTGGGCTCTTTTCTTCATCTTGTCCTTGACCATCCACCCCCTCAACCTTCTAGAATCCAGTCTGGGTTGAGGATATGGTCTTTCATTATTGCTATTTATATATAATTTTGCTTAATTTTTGTCTGATTGAAAGAATGTAAAGGTGAAGCTGGGTGAGTCTCAGCTGCTCTTACAGGTTGTTCAGCCACTCACTCTGATGTAGCACAAAGAAATGAAGAGCCATTCACTGATGAAAACAAAAGTATGAAGAGAACAGGGAACAGTTATACCTGCCATTTGGGAAGACTAGAATGAGAATTAAGTGACTGAACTGCAGCAGGAAATACTTGGTAGGTAACTGTGGGGATAGCTGGGCTGACAATAAGCAGCCAATGCAAGTGGTAGGGTCAGTTTGCACTGTTACATTCAATAACTGTGATTTAGAAATAAACAAATCAATCCACCACAGCTGCTGGGGATTTGATTCACTGCACTGCTGGATGGTTCTTTCAGGTCACCCTGGGTAAAGATGAGTAAGCCTGACCTGAAAATATTGGTTTGTAAATGTCTGTGGGACTGCTGATGCATCATCCCTTCTAGCCCAAACCCACCTTCCATCTTTCTGACCCACACAAGTATTCAGCAACCAGGATTCAGGATCCCTGGGCACAAATTCCATGCAACTGGGACATAGGAAACACCTCCACTTAAATTTGTGTTTTCCCTCTGGATGGAAGAAGTTGTTTCAAAATTAGGGAAGCTGAATCATCCAATTCATCTACTACAGCAGCCAGTGGGACACAGGCACCCGACTTGCCCTGGGTACCTAAAATCCAGATTCAGGCTAAAGGATGTGAAGGTCCAGAATCACTATATAAGAAGCACAAAAAGAGAAGGATATACACAAAAAATGAAAACTTTTTTTTTTTTGCTTTTGTTTCTTTGACACCTCTTTTTGGGTTTTTTTTGCCTGTTTGTTTGTTTTTAGCCCTTGAAGCCACAGACCCAGGTGATGGGATGCCTGATGATCTCTTTACTCAGGCTGTACTTTGAGGATGTTTCTGTGATGCACCTTTGAGTGGTCCCATTGCCTCAGTGGGTCTGGAGCTGGACCCCAGGTGGGGACAGCCTGTGGGGAGAAGCAGCAGTCCTCCCTGCTATGCAGGAGGCAGCAATGTTGCAAACTCCCCTTTCTTCCTCTTGTGTAACATGGCAGTGGAAACATCAACTTCCTGCACAACTGCCTGGTTCAAAGCACTGAGATATGACTGACTGACAGGACAGCTTTTGGCAGGCTTACAAATATCTGTTCCTAGCTCCATGTGGATCTGCTGAAGTAGATCTGTGTCCAAATCTGGTTCAAGAGCTGTGGGATACACTGCAAAGCTCATGACGCTTAAAGCAAAGCCGTAAGCTATGAGAAAGGGCAGGAAAGGTTGACCCCTTCCCCTGGTTCTACCAGGATCATAAAATCATGAAAAAATTTCCTTTATAAAATTTGATACATTTAATCCATTTAGATAACAACAGCAAAATGAAGAAAATTATTTCTGATGTGGACATTCTTCATTCTTTCTGGAAAAGAGATTTAAACAGAGCCCTAACACAGCTTGGAGGTTTTCTGTCTCCCTCTGGGGACAGAGGAACATTCATGGGATGCTGAAAAAAGCTAAAAACCTCACACTGGAGCACATTCCCAAATATAAGGACACCCAGTACAGATGCAAAACTTAACCAAAGGTGCACAGTGCTATGTCAGGGCCAGTGTTTATTGTTTTTATGATTGTATTTTTAAGCAGTCATTCTTTTGATCCATACTAACTGCTGGTCAGGGAAAGAAAAATAAAGCTTACACAGAAAATAACAAGATATTCTGGCTGGAGGCCAAAACTTCACAAGAGAATACTGAAGCCTAATATGTTTTGTTTGACGTCTTTGTTTCTGATAGATGTTGACTGAATTCAGGAGGATGATGGCACTTTGAACAAAACCAGCTGGGGAATTCAGTTTGCTAATTATTAACCCTCTAGGGAAGAGACTGGGTTAGAAATGTGCATTCCAAGCATTCTGGGAAAATATAAAACCTAATGTAGATCTCTTTGGAAAAGAAATACTTTACACTGGTTTGTATTTTTAGGAGGAAGGGAGGAGACAGCTTGTGATATATGACTGAATTTCTCAAGGTGGGTAATAATTCAGTCTTAGACTTCTTTTCTCCCTCTAGTAGGATTCAACAGTCCTGAGATTGAAGTAAATCTAACATTAAGAAAGGACTATAGAGAATGAGGAGAAGTTGTACATTTATTGTGACAGAAATCATAGGGATCATAGGGGAAGGGGGAAAAGGCTGTTTTTCAACAAGAAAAGGGGAGATTTTCAAAACTGTTAAGCAAAAAAAAAGTGTCAAATTTCATACTGTGCCTTACAAAATATTATTCAGAAGCTACTGTGATAAATATTCAGATAAAAATATAAATCCTGAAAAGTAAGAAAAAAAGTATAATAGTCTTAAACAGTAGGATTTGCTGTGACATATTTACATCTCATTCTACCCAGATGCTCTAATCCTTCCTCCGTAACCTGGCCAGAGATGGTTGTATAGAAAGTACAGGGGTTTTTTTCCCTCCATTTCAGGAGTTCTAGGAGTAAAAGAAGAGTTAGATATGAATACTACACCAAAATTCAATGCAGTTCAGTGTTTAACTAGTGCCAGTCTTAGCTAAAATTATAGCATGAAATGGAAACAGAAAAAAGAGAAAGGGGGGGCGGCGGGTGGAATCCTGGTAGAAAAACAAAACAACCAAAGATTGAATATGAAAAGAAATTTAGGAATAATTTTCACAATTTGTTTAACATTGGAGCTATTTTCCTGCTTGACACATTGGTTGCAGCACAGAGACATCGGCTGTTACAAGTAAGTGCCAAAATAGATGTAGTAGAATGCATTATTGTTTAAAGCAAATAGGTCATATAGGATGCTGAACTGATTTTTGTTTTCTTCCCCATAGTGCAGTGTGATGCCATTAGGTGTCAGATCGTTAAAGAAATACCTTAGTGTAGACAAGCTTTTTAAAGTTAAACTGCTTGACCATTAGTTTAACATCAGAACCGTGCATATTTTTGCCTTTTTAATGTTGTAGGTGGTATTACATGCCTAGGTAAAATTCTATCCAGTAGAGAAAGTGGTAGATAGCAAAGTACCTTCTAAACTTGTTCATTCTCTGACTATTTGCAATTCTTGAGTTGCTTTGCTATCACTTGTGTGTGTATGTGTGTACTGACAGCTGTTACAAATGATAAGCTGGAGTAATTATGGAGAGTGCCACTTCCAGAGTGCTGCAACAGCCCGCTGTCCCTCCAAGGACTGATTTAAAATTGCAACTGGTTATGTAAAGTGAACACTTAGAGTATTTTTGACAGAAAGCTAATTAAATTCATGTATCCCAGAGTGACCACGAATGAGAGTCCTAGTTTGTTACCACACACTTCAAGATTAGAGGGAAAATCCACACATTTGCACAAGAATTAATGCAAAAGGGACCAAGCCCTGACTGAGTGTCAGCTGTATGAGATGCCTTCAGTTGTGGGTCCTGCTGCTTTCATCCTGCCTGTGTGAGAGTAAGAACAGTCCAAGCAAACAAACCCAACAGGTAGAATATTCAGGATGTTTGGGCATTCTCTGCTGTTTCTTTGCTTGGGTAGGTACAATACTAGTAAGTAGCCAAATGACATGAGAGGTTAGTCATGGAGTCCATGAATAAACCAGATTTTATTTCTTTGTTTCATAGAAAAACTGGGCTAAGTGAAAGGAAAACTGTGCCTTTTACTGTTGTGCTGTTTGTTGGCAGGTATAGACAAAAGAATTTGCCCAATGCAGGGAGTTGGGGAACAGGTCCAGGCTTTGTTTCCTGGCTTCACTATCACTGTGTCATGTTGGCCAACTCACCTGGTTTTTTGCTTTGAGTTTTCCACATATAAAATGGAGAAAAAACTTTATTCTTTGGCAATGTTCTTTTGAGAAAGATTGCCAAGTACCATGCAAGCTTGCAAAACCAACACCCTGTTACTAAGGGGGAACCCCCTTGCAGCAACAGTGTGAAGTATCTCATTCCATCACTGTTTCCAGGCTGCTTCCAAGGCCAGACAGGTACATATTTTATCAGAAAATTGTTGGTAAAATTTAATTTTCAATGGGTTTTTTCTCAACTAAACTTGAAGTAACTTTAGTTCTAAATTCAGGCTAATAACAGTAACAGGAAGGGGCTAAAATGGCAGTGTAAAGAAATGGATAAATTAAGTCTATTTTCAGTTATGTGTTGGCTTAAAAATTTGGGACTATCATCCTGTACTTTTTTATTAGTGTTCCTATGGTGTTATGTTACAGCATTAGCAATCTGTCAAAATCCATAGTACTGTTTATAAAAATAAACTAATTGAAGGCAAAGTGATCTCTAGCACTATTTGTGTTTGCTCATGCTTTGTTTTCATGTCCAACGCTTGTGTTTGAACTTGTTTTGTTAGAATAATAAAATACACTCAGACTTGGAATCTCCACTAACCTTTGCTTTTAAAGTCAAGACTCTTGGCTTCCCTTTTGCTTGTTTCTAATTTGCCATGTCTGTCACATCCTCTCTTGCAGGGCTCGTAGTTATAGAAGTGTGAGGGGGTAAAGGTTAAAGATATATACCAGGTTTAACAAATACGGTTATTCTTGCCGTAAGGATTGACTTTTGATGTTAGTGTTTGGTTCATCCTATTTTCAAGGTAGGATCTCAATTGCATTCCATATTTGTGCCTGAGTTAAAGTTAAAATCAATATACTTTTAGCACTCTATCTCTCTGAAGACTTCAGGTTGTCAACTCAAGGGCTAGGTTTGTAAAGGGAACACAGTCCAGCCAGCGGACTTTATACCAGTAAGTAAATATTCAACAGTTCCTAATAAGAGCATGAGTGAGACTGTGCTCCACCAATAGCAGTACTTTTTCATGGGGAAACAGAACAGGGATACATAAATTTCACTTTGTACTGTAGCAAATATTTCAGTGCTTTGAATGAAGTGCATCAGCTCCAAAAGGAGACACTGAGCACTTACTTTAGCTTGGTAGTTATTGAATTAATCTGGATCAATGTGGATTCAGATTCAGAAAAAGGGATTGCATTTGAGTTTTTAATAGCAAATGTGCTCAAATTGTTGTGTATGATTAAAAAGGGGACAACAGCATTTTCTCTTTCACTGTCTGGGAACATTCCTAGGGCACCAGTTCACTGACAGTTTAGAGAACAGTGAGGAGCTGAATAGCTCTGCACTCTCCAGATTTCTGCAAGTGTATTGGCAGAAAAAGGGAGACTAGAGAAAACGTGAGCCTGCTGCTGAGTGGGGTTGTGGTAACACAGGATGTGGACAAGTCAGAGATATTCAATTCCTTCTTCACCGGTCTGTAGGATTTGTTTTCAAAAATCCCAGGCCCCTGGGACCAGTGGGAGCATCTGGAGCAATGCAGGCTTACCCTCAGTAGAGTAGATAAAAACATTTAAACAAACTGGAAACAAACAAGTCCGTGGGACCCAGTGGGCTGCATTCACAAGTGCTGAGGGAGCTGGCAGATGTCACTGTAAGGCCAGTCTCATGTATCTTCTAAAGGTCACAGTGATCAGAGGAGGACTAGAAATTCAATGCAGATGCCATATCTTGCTTCTAGGAGAAGAGGGAGGATGTAGAGAACTACAGGCCAGTCAGCTTTGTCTCAATACCCAGAGAGGTATTGAAGCAAATCATTCTAGAAACTATTTCAAAATATATTAAGGACATGGAGATGGTTGGGAATCATCAGTATGGATATATGAAGGGGAAAATTATGCCTGATCAGCCTGATAGCCTTCTGTGATTAAATGAATAGCTTGGTGGACAAGGAGAGAGCAGAGGACATTAATTGTCTTAACTTCAGAAAGGCTTTCATCACTGGCTGTATCATCATTAACCACCTGCTGACTAGAGAAGTAGATAGAGAAGTAGATTGAAAACAGGCTGCAATGCCAGGCTCAAGAGATTATAATCAGTGGTGCAAAACCCAGCTGGAGGCCAGTCACTAATGATGTACTCTTGAGGTCAATACTGGGGCCAGTACTGTTGAACACCCTCATTAATGATCCTGGGTGATACAAGTGAACCCTCAAGTGAGGGTGAACAAGTGCACCCTCAGCAAGTTTGGCTGGAAGACTGGGAGGAGAGGCTGATACACCAGATGGTTACGCTGCCATTCACAGGGATTTTGGCAAGCTGGATGGATCAATTGAGAGGAATCTCATGGAATACAACAAAGGGAAATGCCAAATCCTGCACCTGTTGAGAATGTCCCCACACACATTACAAGGGGCTGAGGAGCAACTGGCTGGAAAGTAGCTTTACAGGAAAGTATCTGGGAGCCCTGGTGAACACCCGCTTGAGCATGTGCCAGCAGTGTGCTGTGTCCTTGTGGCACAGCTGGCCAACAGTATCCTGGCTGCATTAGGAGCATTGCCAGTAGGTTGAGGCAGGTGATAATTTCCCCCTACTTGGCATTAAGACACATCTGGAATGCTAGATCTAGTTCTGGATTTCCCAATGGAGGAAAAATAGGGTTTCACTGGACTGAATCCAGCAAAGAGAGACACAGAGATGATTATGGGACTGGAGTGTTTGTCATATGAGGAGTGGCTGAGAGCTGGAGGAGAGAAGCCTCAGGGAGATATTATCAATGTATCTAAAGATCTAAAGTTAGGGGGAGTAAAGAAGATGAAGTGGGACTCTTCTCAATTGCATTCAGTGAAGGAACAAGAGGCAATAGGCACAAAGTGATCCATGGGATATTTTTTTAACAAAAGAAAAAAGGTGGGTTTTTTTTTGCTATTGTGGCCATCAGAGAGATGTCCAGAGACATTGTGAAGTCTTCATCCATAGGGATATTCAAAATGCAAGTGGAACCAACCCAGGGAGAACTGCTCTAGTTGACTCTGCTCTAAGCAAGAGGGTGCACTAAATGATCTCTTCAGATCCTGTGATTGTTTGACTTAGATACTTTAATTTATTTCAACAGCATCTGAGTATTTCTTCCAGGTTTACTGTTTATAGAGATTTCTGATGCTTCCAAAGTTTTGCATGCTGATGGGACTAAAATTGTGGGCCACAGGTCCCTGCTGGGTCATTTAAATACTGCCTGTGATAGATCCAGACCAGTTTTATCTGCATGGCCAAACTGTTTCTGTTTGAAATAAAAACAAATCTTAAGAAACTTGTGGACTCCATAGAATAAAGTGCTGCTGCTTAATAGAATATATATAAAAATAGATGGTTTATAAAAATAGATGGTTTAGTACTATGGGCATATTATTGCCTCCAAAAGAGAGCAAGAAATGTAGATACACTCGTTAAAGTAACAGGACTGTTTAGGTAAGCATCACTAATTAGAAATCTACACATACTTCATTACTATAACCTCTTGTTTGGTTTTTGGTTGTTTTGGTTTTGTAGGTTTTTTGTAATTTTGTGATTTGTTTGGGTATATTGAGAATTAGGACATATACAAATCAAAGAGTGAAAATAGTACTGTTTAGGTATTTTGCTGAACATACAGTGTTACTATATTTTTCTTTTTCCTTTTTTTAACATTTAAAAATATAACTAGAGTTACTCATGCAGCATTGTAAAGTATGTCTTCCAGAAGCTGCCATAAAGAGCAGTGTTATTCCTTGACAACCTCAGGAAAGGAAAGAGAGTGGGCTTTGCTTTTTCAAAGCCAGGAGCAGGCTCAGCTTGGACACAACTAATGATCTCTACAATAGAAATATGTCACACACAGAGGTGATCTCTGAAGTGACCAAATCCTGAAGCCTTTATAGCTTAAAATCTACACTGGAGTTTTGCCTAGAGCTCATTACTGGTTGGTCTGGCAGAGCACTGCAGATATGAGTCATGAGGGATCTGTGCTGCTCTGTACTATCTTCGTCTTTCTCATTCTCCCTCGCGCGTTCTGTGTCAAGCACATGAAACCAGCTCACCAGCAGTACTTGTGCAGGGATGACAGCCGGACAGCAGTGCCCTCAGAGTCTCTCCCTGATTCACCCATGGTGTCAAGCACAGATTGAAGGCTTATAAACTCATTTATATGCACTGTCCACCCACCAACTTTATCTCAAGTTGTGTGAGTGTTGAGTCACAGACAGGTAGTTCTTGTTCAAGTCCCAGCTTCATCTAAGCTGTGGGTGATAACAAAAGCTATTTCAGTCTCACAGAAATAATGACTAAGGTACAAATAATTTCCTTACAACAAAGGCTCCTTAAATCAATAGAAAAATGCAAAAAGCAAGTTCTTGTGAGGAGGACTTGCTGATTTGTTCACCCAGCAGGAGCTTTCATCCAGATAAAGAAATAACTGGTGGACCATATCAACCAGGTCACTCTTGTCTGCATGCTTGCAGACCTCATCAAAAAGCTGTCTAGGGGCTTAGATGGTAAATACTACATTTAGAGAAGATGCATTGGCACTGCCCAAATAGATCATGTTTATCCAGGTGCACATGAATTTTATCCTGTATTGCAGTTTCTACTGCTTTGCCTGCTACTGATGTTAGGCTTGCCAGCCTTTAGTGTTTTCCATCATGTCACCTCATTTACCCTCTGGAATCTTCTTTATAGAGACTGGTGTCACACTGCCACTCTACAGACCACAGGCACATGGAAAGTGTGAAGGGAAGGTAGGTCCATTTGTAAGCTCTTGCTCAGTGCTCAACACTGCCTTAAAAAACTCAAATGTCTGCAGATTTGTTACTCTGCCTAATTGTGATTATAGCCTTTCCCAGTTAGCACACTTTCAAAAAGAGTCTCTGCTGACTCTCAGAAAGAAGGGTTCAAGTATGGGGATCATTGGCTTATTCCAGTGAACATATGCAAATAGATCATTTAGCTTCTCTGGAAACATTTTGTCCTCTCCTCTTTTTTACCCTACAATTGTCCTTTGATTTGTCATACTCCAGTGGGCTTCTTGGTCCTGACGTACCTAAGGCAAAATTTAATATTAGTCTGGATTTGTTTTGTGAGTTGCTGCTCACAGTTTTTTATTGTTCTTTCACTGTGCTTTTCAATAATATGTTGGTTTATGATCCTTTCTGTGGTTTTGCATTTGGAGAAGACTTAAACTTCTGATTTCTAATAATCTACCCAGTGGTGAGGTTATTGTGCCCACTTCCTTTTACCAGTTCTCAAGACTTTAGTACATGGCACACGCTGATGCTGTGCTGTGCATCCTTGAGGATGTTCAGCTCCACCAGTAAGAATCTGCTGTTCCTAGCTGCTACCTTTTGTTTCCTCTTCACAAGCTTTCTCACTGCTGTCTCTCTCCCTTTTGAAACTGGGTGCAACTGCTGTGAATGCTTGGCCTTTGTCAAGCCTCTGGGAATTCTGAATGTAAACACAGGAACAGAAACCATGAGCTGAAGATGTAGGTCAAGATCTTGCACATAAATGAGGACCAAATGAGGGGCTGCATCTATTCTGTGGCTTCCCTGTCCCTCTGCTCTGTGAAGCAATATTGATGGAGTCTAAAGTAGTCTGTGTTACATAACAATGCTGCAGTGTCCAGACAGCATGGAGGTTACATGAAGTACAGTGCTGGTTATATTTCCCACCCTGTCTGCCCATCTGATCATTCTCAGCATGCTCTCTCTGTCCTTCTGGTCAGGCAGGCAAGTGGCAGACTCAGGACTACATATGCTTAAAGGTGACATTTGGTGCATTGGCATTCTGTGCCACCTGCCAGGTTCCTATTTTGTTTACTTGATCTGCTTACAAGATCTCATTAATAAATTTCATTATCCCATTATCAGCGGAGGTGACTCCTACCTTTTCTGTATATTTTATATTCTGGTACTAAAATGTCCTGCATGTGTGTAGCATGTCATTGCCTTTGTCTAAGACCAGACATTTGCTTTCCCTTCACTTATTTGTTAGATGTTTAACATTGATATAGAGGTATGTGTTGTTCTGATGTTTGTTTCCTCCTTCATTTCCCATTTGAAAGGTATTTTATTTGTTTTCTTTTTTTAATTTGTTTTTATTATTTTTATTTGTATTCTTATTTTTGTTCTCTAGACTCTCCTGCACTCAGAAAGGCACAATTTCCAAACCTTTGCTTATGGCACATTGAACTGTGAGTTCCCCACTCCTGCTGCTACTCAGTTTATATCTTAATCAATCACAACCTTTAAACACCAGCAGTTTAGCCCTCAGTGAGTCCACGGTTTCTGTACAAACCCTTTTTATCTCAGAAGTACTCCCAAGCTCAGATCAATCTGGAATTTTGCTCTTTAAACCATTCTCTCATTTACTTGTTGAAAGTTTGCTCCTTCCTGGTCAAACATAAGGCAGTGGGGGCATTTTAGAGATTGCTATTAGTCAGGGATGAAGTCTACCTCCAAAACATGTGAGACCCAAAACTACAGGCTCTTCCCCAGCACTTTTAGGTAATTGTTCTGCTTTGCATGTTTAATGAACAAAACCAAACCAAACCAAAAAGCAAAAAAAACAACAAACAAAAAACCCACACCAACACCTTTCAAATTTAAAATTAAAAGCTCTTCTACCTGAATTAATTTTTATTTGCTTAAAAAAACATTTTCCAAATGATAACTGATTTTCTTTTAAATCATTCCTTCAAATGATGTTTTCTGCAACAAATATAATGTGGTACAAAATATCATCTTATTTGCCAGTTCCCACAATCATAATTTGAGTAATAACCCCACACTGACACAGTGACAAGGGAGAACAGCTTTTGAGGAGATTGAGCATATAACCTCTGCCAGTAGACCTACTAAACCAAGGCACACTTTCTGTTGAAAATGCACAATACAGATGTCAGAGACCCTTTTCTAAAGTGCTACATAAGAGTATCATTTACCACTTTACAATTTCAAGCAGTTGTCTCAATATTAAAGTACTGCTTATATTATTTTGTCGTTGTTGCAGAAGCACACAGAGATCCTAGCAGGAGCCAAAGCCAAACCAACACCAAGAGAAAGACATTCCTTGCCATCAACAAACATGCAGTGTGGATGTGTTCGCACTCCTTTCTTTGTCTTATTTCCCAAACCTGTTTCTAGTATTTCAGTGGGCCTAAATATGAACGCTTGAATATGCATCAGGGCAGAGCAGAAGGCAGCACTACAGAAGTTGCCACTGTCTCATTTGAGTAAAAAAGGAGGCTGATATTAAAAAAAAGGTCTGTAAGTCCTTTTATTATTTCTGGAAGTTACCTACTGCATGCAGTAGAAGAAACAGAACAGTCTCTAAAATGCTATAATAACATCTAGGTATTTATTATGAATGGTTACACTTAAAAAGAATCAAATGTAAGGGTCCCTAGCAATAATAAACCCTTCAAGCACAATAAAAGCCTCAGAACTTTGGAACTCATGCCAAAGATGCATACAGAGATTGTAGAAGAGATGTAAGAAATACACATAAATTCAGCTGAGAGAACATTTGATTGCATCTTAAGTTTACTGTGCAACATGACAGTTTCATAATGTGCTGAAATGTTAGGCCACTGCAACTGCAAACAGGAAATCTAGAGCAACAAGGGAGAAAAGCCATCTTCCTTTGTGTTCCCTTTTCACTAAAAGCATAACATTCTTTGATGTTTAAAAATAATTAAGTCCTCAATATCCATTTAAAAAAACAAGGCAGCAAACAAAGTGTCCATGAAGAAAAGACCATCCAGATGGAGTTAATGCAAAGCTTAATTGAAGTTACTGCTTAAAGACCTCTCTGGATACAGTCTCTCTTTATCCAAATTAGTTGCTTTTTAGTGACTTTTTTCATAGCCATGCCTGGGATCAACTCCATCAAACTAAACTTGTGTAGCTGTCAAAAAAGATTAATTTGGCTTTTAACTGCATTTGTGGTAAAAGTTGCAATTGCCCCACTTTCTTCTCCATTAAACTATCTTTAAACATGTCCAGGGCTGATATTTTAGATTATTAGTAGGCACTTTACTCAAACCAGAGCCATGTTCTAACATTAAACTTAGCAGCAGAGTCTAGGTAGCACTGAAATCTTTGTCTGCTCGTCTGCTTTGTGGGTACCATCACTTTCTTGGAGAGAGTCCTTGGAGAACATCTTGCTATTCTCATGAGATGCTGTAGGCAGCAAATCCTTTTCCACCATTCCCTTTGTGCTCACTGGCACATGTGGATGCACTCAACTTAGCCAGAAAAACTGGATTACAATGTGTTGAATGTAAAAGGAGGAAGGTTGCTCATGCAAAGCATCTATTTCATGTGGTGAGCAGAACAAGAGATGGGGTGGAGATTTATGGATACACAGGTGTTGACACTTTCTACAGGCATTGCTATTGTTAAAAACATATGGGCATAAGGGCAAAAAAATTATCCTTTGATAAGCAACAAAGACTCCTGTTAGAAATACAAGGCTCTTAGCCATGATGTTGGCACCTTGAAGGCTTTTTGTTTGGAAAGGCAAAGTAGTCTTGGAAGCAAAAGGCTGCTGTGCGTTACTGTGAGCTCTGTGGTTGGGCCCTCCTGTATCTGAAATTCTGTATTTGGTTATCTCTACAGGCATGGCTGAAATTTGCTCAGCCATTAGCTCTGCTTTGAAGTGAGCTGTAGGTATTCATGGGCACATATAATACTTGTGACTTGCAATACAGAAACTGCTCACTGATTATGCTGAGTGATGGTTGCTGTGCAGCCTACATTAAATGCAGAAGCCTCATTAATAAAGGAAAAATCCTATAAGAAGTAGGCTTTGGCATTGTTACAACTTTGATAAGCTTTAATACAAACCCACTTTTTCAGTAAGAGAAAACTGTATTAGAGTTCCATAGGTTATCACATGACATACACCAAATCTCATTTTTTCCTGCATGTTCTTTCGAAAATTTTGGTTGGTTGGTGGGCTCACCAGGACTGGACATTTTGTATCTCCTCTTACATTAGTGTATAATAGAATTTAAGTATAGGACATGTACATGGACCCAAAACTGAAACTAAGAGGCATCAATGCAAACTGCAATTTTTCCTATTCTTGGGCATTCTTTAATTTTTGAGCCAGGATCAGGGTTTAAGTCTGTATTATCAAAGATAATATTTTATAAACTGATAAACAAAAAAGGAGCTGAAATCAGAAGTATGTATCTGAAAACATATGTTACATATGTTAAGATACCTTAGAGAACTTCTCTTCTATTAATACACATATTTGCTGATATATGTGTGGTAAGTAGGATGCTGGTAATTTCAGAATTGCTGGAACATGTACCATATGCACTGCATGCTATTAGTTTCAATGTGAAACTCTACTACTAAGCATTCCCAAACTGGGACAGTCAGTACATTTATAATAAAACACATTTGGAAAGATTGATGGGAATGCAGGGTTCACACCTGCTCCTTGTTTTATTTAAAAAGAGACACACCATCCCACCACATATTTAATTTTAGTTTCAATAGCTTGCTTTTGTATCAGGCTCACCAGTGGGGAATTTCTGCTTCCCATTCTCTGTGTGGAGACTTTAAAGCTTTGCTCTTCCTGAAAATGAATTATTTCTGGTAGCACAGATTTGATTTTGCTACATCTACAGACTCCTCTCTTCCTGGACCTGACTTCTGATTTTTCAAATAGCTGCTGCCTTGGAAGCCATGTGCTGCAGCAGGAGAGAACATTTGTTAACTTGCAGGTGTCTCGTTTTGTTCACTGCATTTCCACTCAATTCCCAGCCTGGCATACCCTCAAATCCTCTGTCCCCAGGGGTACACATTCCTACATGATGGGCACACTGAAGCATATAAAACAGACTGCACATTGCATTTCCCATCTTTATGTAAATTTAGTATTTCTTTCCCTGAACAATGGCTCTTCCAAGTCTAATCAAAATAGATTTTCCTAGAAAAAAAATGGGTTTTTTCTTGTAACTTTGCAAATTGCTTTTTTAAACAGCTGGAGGTTGAGGTATACAGCCTGTCCAGGTAAGCATTGAATCAGACAGCGTGTAAGCTATTAACCTGACTTCATTTCACATCGTTTCTATCAGTTTTCCCTTTTTTCTCTTTTCCTCCTTCAGGCCGGCTGGTTCTCGCCATGTACGCGTTTTTACTTTTGGTTTCTGTAACTTCCTGTTGCAACCCGCAAAATTTCTCAGCAACAGCTCCTTGGCATTGCGCAGTGCCATCCCCTCCTCGCCCATCCCCGGCAAGGACGGCTCAGACAATTGCAATTTTAGCAGCCCCTGCCCCGGGGATGGCCCGTGGCCCCGCGGCCAGAGGGGATCGCGGATCGCAGCGTGATGTGTATTATTTGTACCATTTAAATATTTTACTTCCGTGTGTTTGTTCAGTTTAGATTATTCTATTCACCTTTTGCCTTTTCTTCACTTCTAGCAGTTTAGCAGTTCGCGTTCCCCTTTTTCCCCAACTGAGCTTCTAAGTTTTTTGGGTTTTTTTAATTTTAACTTTTCTGACCATGCGACAATTCGATCTGCTTTTCCAGTCTTTCTTCGGATTTTCCACCCTTTTTTCTTTTTTTTTAAATTCCTTTCTTGTTTTCCCGTTTACTTTTCCTCTTTTTTTATCTTCCTCCCCGCCTTTTCCCTTCATTTTCACTCTCACGTTTTCGCTCGGGGCTTCACAGCCCCGCTCCGGCCGGGCCGGCCCCGCCTCGCCCCAACCTCGGGGGCCGCTTTCCTCCTGGCAACAAGTGACGCGCGCGGGGCGGCCAATGGGCGGCGCCGGCGGAGCGGCG
>VXBC01002106.1:363632-379110 GCA_013399945.1 Ploceus nigricollis | reverse complement strand
GAAAGCAGCACAGAATCTGAAAAATATAAAAGCTAAAACCTGAGGCATCAGGTCAAATATTAAATACTATCTGCATTTTTACAAATCCAAATAAATTAAGTCCTGGAGCCAGATGGGTAGTGCATTTTCCTCTCTCACACATGTAGCTGTTTCTGCAGTGCCTGATGTGCATGAGTGTCTTGTAGAGGTTCTGCTGACACCATAAAATGTAGGGATTTGTCAACTTTTTTTCCCCTCAAACATATGACAAAACTAAGTGGGTAATAAGACAAACAAACAAACAAACAAGAGGAAAAGATAGTTTATTTATAATAATTTCTCATCCTCGTCAAACAAAAATCTGCTTGGCTCAGCTTGGTTCTCTTCTGTAGTATATTGTTTGGTTCTTTAAGATATTCTGCAAGAATGAGAACAAGAAAACCAAACCAAAGTAAGAAACCCCACAGACCTTCTGCTTGATAAATCCTGATGTCACAAAGAAGCAAAAATTGCCACCAGTTCCTTTTCAGCCGTGAGCTATGTACCTGCAGAGCACAGCTAAACCTCAGATAGGGCAAATTGGCCTACAGTGTCTCCAACACAGAAAGAAATAAGTGGTGGTTTCTCTCCAGACTTTGAACATCTCACTGCCTGGCAGTAGAATGCACCCAATCCTGCATCCAGGTCAAAAAAATTCTAGAAATATAGACTAGAAGCTAATTTTCTGCAATTAATTTTGGGTCTGCAAAATTGAACAAGCAAGAGGAAAGGATGAAGTACTGGGATCCATTTTTTTAGATGATGTGTCTTCCTACGTGATATGTCTTTGGTGAGCTTAGCTCAATTTCCTGACAACCAAGTGACTAATAGGTAATTTGTTTAATTGGATGACTGTGCTCAGAATATTTTTCTTTGACAGAGATAATATGCACATAGTTCTGCCCGGCAGATACTACAATAGAGTCTTTGATCCTGCTGTTTTTTAAATCCTTAGTAAAATACCTGTTGATTTCTGGGTAGAGGACCTGTACATAGTACAGTAGATCTTACATGAAGTTCCCCTCATTCTTTTACTTCAACAGCTTTTCCTTCTCACTTTTTGTCAAATTGCCTTTTTTCCCCCGCCCCCATTTAGCTAAGCTGTAAAGCAATGTGATACCTGCCTCTATCTCGCTGAGATAGATATGAAGACCTTCCTCAGTGAAATTGTGCTTTAATTTGCAATCCCCCTCCACTACACCACTCAGAAATTGTACTTTTTGCTACTTCAAAGTTCTTTCCCTGTGCTTCTTCCAGCTTACCTCCCCCTCACCTACAATTCCTCCTTAAAAACATAGAACTGCTTCAAGTGGAAACTATATATCTTTAATTAACTGCTGTATTCATTTATCTTCTGAGTAGCTTCTTCATTCCTCTCCAGCTGCACTACTGCAATTTAAAGATTAGTAATTGTAAAACATCCATCACATGGAAAGGGAACTGTCCCTAACTGTTAACAAGAACACAGTGGTCACAGCCTGTCATTTTTTCTGAGTTAAGAACCAAAGCCATTATCCCAAGATAAACAAACAGAAAGGTTGGGACACAAGTTTCTCTCCCTTATGGTTTCAGTGGTCTGGGTAGCAATATGCTGTTTAGAGTCTGATTTTCACACTGGGATGGACAGGACAGGTCCTCTCCATCCAGGACCTGCCCTACTACCTCCTGTCCTGCCTGCCCTGGGGAGGCCCCACTCTTCCTGGAACATCTGGCTCACACTGTGCCCTGACAATATCCAAGCTGACATTTTTGCTTGCTTTTTCTTCAAGTGTAACAGTCTGAAATCATTCATCCAGTTAAATAAATTGTCCATTTGGGCATTTTTACAACAAGTATACAAAAGCAAAGACAGCAAAGATCTGTCACAGGGCAAAGTATGTCACAGGAAGAATCAAATTGTTTACCAGCATCTCATCCTCCCTTTTGTCTCTCGTCTGTCTTTTCTTTGGCTCTTGCAATTCAAAATCATCTTTGTTCTAGATTAGTCATAGTGGAAGCTACTAGAGAAGCAACATTAATGTTGCAGGTGCTGAAAGAAAACAGTAATACAATTTCCATTTCTTCACATGTCAGTCAATCCTTTTCAGATCTATAATGACAGTTCAGTGAATAGCAGTCGTGCACACTGTACCCACCTCAGGCCACCATCCTGACTGTCTGCTGATCAGCTGGTGAAGGGCACCTGAGACACTTTACTGAAATGACTCAGCCAGCAAAAGTTGGAGTCTGATCAGACAAAAGAGCATAGAGCACCATTTCAAGATCCATGGTTGAGTGTGCCATTACAGTAACATAAAATGAATAAGGAGCCTTTCTGTGAAACCATTTCGTTGTTTAATTCATTACATGGATTTCTTATATTTAACCATTATCCAGAATATGTCGGTGGAAGTGTTACAATATTGCAGGTAATGGCACGACTAGGCACTAGGCACAACTCAGGATAGTGCAAACTCAATGCTGCCACCCAGGTAGGGAAATTTCTCATTCAGCTTTCTGATTCCAAGCATGCAGGTGCAAGCTTACCTTGGCACACATCCTTCCAATGATAAGATGCCACTGAGCTCCCTGGCTGTGCAAGCAAAGCACAGCCACAAAAGCAGCTTTGCCACTTCCTAATTATTTTAACTTAGTTATCAAGAAACTAGATTATGGTGTTCTTCACCATGAATCTCTCTCTACACACACAGCCAGTATTTGTTAGCTCTCATCAGCTACTTACCTTAAGCAGGTTGCAAACCTGGACCTTTACATGTTTGCCAGGTACCAAAGGCACATTTGTTCTGCAACGTTGTTGAAGTGAGTCAGGGAGAAGCCTTGCTAGAGCAGAGCTAGGCAAGAAAGTGTTTAAGTACTGCCATTGTTACTTTTACTTCAGACTCTAAAAGGTTATGCTTCCCTTTGGTCTGGCATTATAATGAATTATTCTAATCAGCATACTATTCATTTTACTTAAAGCAGTAATATTTTAACAGAGGCAGTTATTTTAATTAGTGAGGGAGAGCTACCTTAAAGCACATAATGTAAAAAGAAATGGCATTATAAATGTAAAGAGCAGTCAGTAAAGAGCAGCAAAACATGAGATATAGATGAAAAAAAAAACAAACCCAGCCCATGCACAGAAAGAACAAATAATGCAAACTGAGCCAAGTAAGGTTCAAACTTTGTCCTCATTTTTATAACTATAATGGGGTAGCTCAGTGTGTGGAAGGAGCCTTTTATGGTTCCTGCTCTAGATCTTACAAAATTAGATCACATTTTTCTGCTAGTGTTTTTTATAGTTGCAGTACAGAATTAAGTATCACAATAAATGTTCAGGTTAAACCTCCTGTATTGGTTTGGAGAACGCATAATATATAATTATTACATAGTTGGTTGTACCACAGTTATGGCAATAATAGCTTAGTAACAGACATTTCCTTTTGCTTCCAGCCAGGTACACATCTGCTACATTCCTTAATGTTTGCTCTTCTACTTACTTACTTTGCTCTTGTGTGGCAAAAAGATACTACAGAACGTAAAGCCAAAAAAAGCTTTTACTTCTCAGGAGAACAGTTGAACATTCGGAGGATAAAAAAAGGCATTGCCAAAGACATATTTTGGTGAGGCACAGGGTTGTGTTTTCTGTTAAGACAACTTTGGGACTTCAGTCAATGAGAATAAAGTGACAAAAGGTGTAGCACTGCTGAGTCAGGAAGAATCACTCCTCCTAAAGGGCTATCACTGAATCACAGCAGTTCCAGGAGACAATACACCATTTTTATACATGGCATGTTTCCCTGGCTTCTGTCTCACTGGAGTCATTAAGCTCCTGTAGCACATTTCACAGGAGACTGGCCAACAAGGAGACTTGTCTTGATATAAATCCAGAAGGCAGACAGGAATCCCAGGGCAGGGTGACAATTGTGGGTGTTTGCTTCATGCTGCCTGATCAGGAGGAGGAAGAGAAGAAGAGGAAGATACCTTCTTCATGTAGAAGGTCCTCACAGTCACAGTCACAGCTTGAAGCATCCTCACAGTCACAGGCATTGGTCCTTGTGGGAGAATTTAACTGCCATAATCTCTGCTGGAGAAGCAGCACAATTAAACACAAACAGTCCAGGTATTTACTGGAAAACACTAATGACAGCTTCCTGGCACAGGCAGCGGAGGATCCCACAAGGAATGGTTAGCTGTTTGGCCTTGTTCTAACACAAAGGTAAGGCCTTGGAAGTGTGGAAGTTGGGCATAGCCTTGGCTGCAGTGACCATGAGTTTGTGGAGCTCAGTATCAGGCAAGGAGGAAATGACAGCAAGTAAGATTTCAGCATGGGTTTCAGGAGAGGTAAATGGGAATCTTCTTGGAAGAATCCCGAGGGAACATGTCCTGCATGGGAGAAGGGTCCAAGAAAGCTGGGTGATATTCAAGCATCAGTTCCTTCACGGTAAGACCGAAGCACCTTGATGAACAGAAAGTCAGGGAAAGGGGGCAAGAGTCCTGCTTAGATTATCAAGAAAATCCTGTCATTACTCAAGCATAAGCAGGAAATGCAACAGAGATGGAAGCTATGGGACAAGTAACACAATTTGTGACACCAAGCATTAAGGAGTTCCAGTGACAAATCATAAGATTCCAGATTGCTTCAAGCTCTGGAACATCTTGAACTTCTCTAAAACAACCCCAAAAAAAGAACCCCAACAAACAACACTAGAATCTTCCCCCCCCCTTAAAAAAAACCTCAAAACCCAAACCACAAAACCACCACCAACTCAAACATCCAATAACAAAACACAAAAACAAACAAACACCCCAAAAACCAAACCCAGAAACTCCAGGAACTCTCAGTCCCATAGTCCTATTCATCTGATTCACCTCCAAGCTTCAGAACTGTCTCAAATCCCTTTGTCCAGTCACAAACTCTCAGACCTATTACATCTATTTCCCTTCTGAGGAAAAGGCTAAAACCAGTGTTAGCTACCACATGGATTTCTTGTTCATAAACCTGACAGTGCTTGGGGGATAGCAGGCTGTACACAACAGCTGCTACCTGACTTTCCCCATCTGTCTTAATGATTCCCTACCCTCAACCTGTCAGGACCCAACTGCATAGCATCTGTTCTGGGCTCCCAAAAAGGATCAAGCTGAACCTTCTTCCAAGTAGCCTTTCTTCTTAAAGGGCGTAACCAGGCATTCCTGTTATTTCTCCCCTTTCCTTCAAGGTACCCATTGTTTCATATTTGGTACAAAATAAAGCTGTTTTTATCACATGAGGCTTTCATACAGTGATGGGCAGAGACACACATACAATTCCTAGATGATCTCACCCCCTGCTGCAGGCCCACCCCTGCCTCCCATCTTCTCTGTGATTATGCTGCTCCCTGTGAACTCTCCTCCCAGATGGAAAACCATGATTGTCCACCTGGGAAAAACACAGTCCTCCTCCCCTCTAGGCTCATAAAGCTCACTCTCAAGTTGTTCATTTTCATAAAGGCCTGACGTTGTTGCTGCAGTGAGTTGTTTCTCAAGGACCATGAAGGTCAAAGCTAGACTCTTTCTCTAGGCAGCTTTTCCCTCCACATAGCACAGACCTAACACACAGAACACTATAATATAGTTACTTATCTTTGCTTTTTTCTGAGCAGCTTTTTTCTGAGCTGTGTGAGCAAACCCTCTAATAAAATCAGCAGCAGTTGTGAAGTCCCAGGTGAACAATCACACGTATCTCTCTTAATAAAAAAATTCTACAGAAAGGAGAGATTTGTTGATTTTTAAGATTATATGATTTACACACATGAAGTCTAGCCCTCTTCTCTCTTCATCACACTGTTTTAAGGAAAAAAATCAATATTGCACAACACTTCCAAGATTTTATAGGTTTGTTGGGGAAGCAGTGCCTGCAGCCTCCTTGGTTACTGTGAAACAGTATTTTCACTTTACACAGTAAATCTTGCTATTCTTGCATCTTATATCATTTAAATATAAACAAAATCGGCTGAGTGTGAGCAAATCTGTGAGACTGGCTTGTGCCACTCTCAAAAGTGGCTGCTGTTAAGGCAGTTGCAAATAAAATTTTTCTGTGGTACTAAATTAACTTCTAGGACAACATAAATCTATTGGCAGATGCAAGAGACCATATGGGTCTAAGAATAGACTTCATTTCTACTGTCCAGAATATGTAGGACATAATTTTTGAAATTTTAAGCCTCCATAAATATACATCAAAAGGAAAAAAAGTATGCCAAATTTGAACATGAAATTCCATCTGGTTTTTAATATTTATGTTATACATTATGAAAAACTAGAAAACAGTCATGACAAAAATAATGTTTAATTTATAGCAGATAAACAGTAAAAGTAATTTAATCTAGAAAACTCATTAAAATATAGGGTATTTATGTTATTGTTATTAATAATATAATTTTGAATATTCACATAGGGATTATTTCCTTTTGACTGAAGTATGTATACCTTGAGATGATTTCACACCCTTTCAACCTTACCTGAAGGAACACGAAGACCAGTTTCTCCTTTCCTTCCAGCAACCGAATTTGCACCACTAGATGGCTACCTAAAGCAATCCTCTATAAAAATGACGTTGTGCATGGTGCCTGCTTCGAAATGGCTTCAAAATACTTCTGTTAAATCCATGCTGTGAATCTGAACCCATCATGGTTTTTTAAACAATCATGTCAACACCTGGAAACTATTACATATATTTTGACTTAGAGAAAGGGGTCAGAACCAATGCTGTTTCTAAAGTCCTCAACACAGCAGTTGAATTTTTTCAAAAGGCAAATACCCTCAGCACTCTCTGAATGCAAATAAATGATCTAAGAAAGGAAAACTAAAAAAATGCTAGTATGGAAAAACATCTATTTTTTTAAAGCTACAATAATATCCGTAATTTAAATATCCAGGGAGGTACGTCACAAAATGAATGTGACTTGAATTCCCTGTGAACATTTGTAATTTCCTAGCAATGAACTTAGTATTTATTGTTTTATGTGATTCAGAACTAATGCAAATCTAATAATGCAAAAAATCTGGCAGTTTGCCAGTGTGCACTTTTTCACCAATTTAAACTTACTGTAATTTCCGTAAAAGATTATAAATAATTATATCCACTGGAAACCCTAATATAAGATCCATTTCAATAGTGAAATGGACCTAAGGTGTCATACACTGTTTCAGTATTTACATTTGTCTTTATCTCAATAGGAGATTTTGATTACTATGTGATTATTGTAGTTCAAATGAGTGGTTCATGGAGGGAAGCAGGCAGTTGAATATCTAATAGGAAATGAATTCAGATTGTTCTCAAAATTGTACAGCTGAGAGCAGCTTCAGGTGTTTTTGCTTCAGACTTACAAATATAACTATAAATGAAGCAATGAAGCACCAAGAACAATTCTTAGAACTGGAATTCAGTAATTAGGAGAGGGTGAATACACTCACGATGTTAACTGAAAAGTTGCTACATTTATTATGCCCATGATTGTATACTTTGTGACCACTGAAGCATATATTTACAAATAATCAGACCACAAAATTATACAGAGAAATTTCCACTGTATGCAAACATTGTGAAATAGAACATAAGTGACCAATATGGATCCTGCAATGACTATGAGTATTTTCAGTATGATGTTAGATGGAGTTAGATGTTACAGTAGGAGATGTACCCAGTAAGGGAAGAAAATCAGAAGTCTTGCCATCTTAACAGGGAGTTTTCTGCAGTAACAACTAAACCACAGAATTTAAAACTAGGAAAGGCTCACAAAAAACATGCTCCTGTACAGCATGCACACAACAAGCATAATGACAAATTAAGCAAAATCCTTTGGAACAACCCCCCTATATATATTGACAACTCATTCTCCTGAATAGTGAGAGTAAGGAACAGAATAGAAAAGAAAGCCCTTGTTTATTCAAACTAGTTATTCCTTTCAAGAAATTTACTTAGCAAAATGAGTATGTTTTATAATACATAGTAAACATTTTGTAAAAGAGAAAGTATATAGAGTCAAGCTGATAACACATCAGAGAGCAGAACTCAGAAGTCTCCAGGTCTCTGTCTACAGCAGTGTATATTTTATCTGAGTGCTACTCTAATTTTAGTATGCAATATGCATTGATCATGAACCATTATATATTTTCACAAGATAAGAAATTAGATCAGGCATAAGATATTTTAGAGTCAAATTTCCAGTGAAAAGTATACATATATTTTAGCTTACTTTAGATGGATAGGTTTTAAAGAACTTTAAAACTCATTTGCCTTGTTGCATTTCTGCAGTATTCCTTGAGGCATATTAGAATTCAGAGGAAAGACAAAGCCACCAAGGCTTCCCCAGTATTTTCCCACCAGACTGATTCAGAACTTAACAATTAATCAGCTACTCCCCTTTCTGCCTATCTTATTCAAAGCAATTTGAGTTTTTGAAATATTAGAGATGAGTACACAAGAATATATAAGGAACATATTTTTGGGAGTTAGGCAAACAGCCATCCCCTCAAAAGTCAGCAAAATAATGCAAATCCAGGACTCCCAGCACTTTGGAGTGAAATGTGAGACAGCAAAGCTACATTAGCTGGGAAAAAGATGGAAAATAAGATATTCTGCTACACAGTATGCAACAAGATCTTGTCTGACTGCTCTTGCAGGGTGGAATTCCTGCTGGTGCAGTCGATAGGCATAGGGCCTGGAGACACAGGCCAAGGGCTGTGTCAGGAAGACAGGCATGATGCGAGCTAAATTACAACTGTAAGACCTGGGTCAGGCTCTCTGCCTTTGTTTGAGTTTCAGGACTAAAGTACAAATGGAAGAGGAAAAACAGGACAGATGAAGCTCTTCCTATCATGCCCTGAAGAGCCAAGTGAAAAAAAGGAATGACCAAATCTCTCCCCTTTCTACACACCCGCTAGTACAAGTGTGATGCTCATTAATATACCAGGTATAAAATTTGATAATTAACAACCCCACCCTGAACATTTGTCACCGGGCAGAGTGCCTCTACCTGTTCTGCCAAAAGTCCTTCCCCTGGTAAAGCAGATTAGAGCTTTAGAAGAAAGAAAACCCATGAATACAGAATTTTCAAGCCAGTTTTACACATTTAGGTGGTGGTGACTGTGAGATCTAGGAGCTGAGGATATGTATTAAAGTCCTGCCTGTAGTGTCTGATGTACAGAATGAAAACAACTGCTTCGTGAAAGAATGAGTAATTGCAGGGTAACAGATTTCAAGAGTGCATTAAAGAGCTATCTAAAAAGAAACCATATGAGAATAGTCAAGTATAAAATATGTCAGAATTGACAAAGATTGGGCATTTGTGGAGAAAGAAAATTGCTTAAAGAAATTTTGCCGTTTTCTATAGGCAACCATAAAAAGAACTGCATATTTCTTTTTTTCTTATATTTTCCTTCCTTTGCTACAAACCCATAAGGACTCTGAAGTTACAGAGTCTGTCACTGCAGGTATGTACCTCTTTCTCTCTTGCTCTTTCTCTCTCTCCCTCTCTCCATATGCATGTGTGTGTGCAAACTAAATACTTAACTATACAATGATGAAATATGTGCAGTTACTTACATAAGCACCACTGCCCACATATTTAAAAATCAAGTTTACTTGGTAAATTTGGGTATGTTTACTTGGCACGTTTGGGAAGTTAAACGATCCAGAAAGTAGAGTGATTTTCTAACTGGAGTTACAGTGAAATTCCCTGTTTACTGCTGAATGTACAGATCCTTTCAGTTCATTGTGAGTACTACCTGGCCAATTTGCCATAGTATCATAGTATCAGCACTTTAGCAATTTTTTTTTTCAAGAAATTTCAGTGGTAATTCAAAAAAGAGAATATTGTTCATGACAAAATGGAAATACAGGCTTATACAGCATAGACTCCAATATCTCTCCTCTCAGTTCTTTGGTTTAGGAGACTGCATATCTGCATTCATCAGTTTTTGAAGTCTAGTTTTACTGAGGAGGTAAAACCTTCCCTCCTTATCCAAAAACCTTAATACCTAAGCCTCCCACCAACTCCAGTGTTGAAATTCCACCACTGCAGAGGTGTGTTGAACTCACATACTGTAAGTTGCTAATTTTCCCCCACACTGTATATGGTGCATGACCTCTTAATTCTCACATCATCACCACAAAATGGGAAGATACGTAAAATTTTGGCTGCTCTTGAATTAATGCAATCTTACTCTGATGAAAAGGAGATGCAAAATTTAACATTTTCTTTTGCTACCAAGACTTTTAAAAATATGCCAGTAAGGGAATTTTCCTTGAAGAGTGAAAGAAGGAATCTTACATTCATACAGACTTTTCTAAAACACAGACTGTGAATTCTACTTGGTGAATGTAAAATAAGCTGCATGACTGCATGAACTTGTGTATGACAGTCAGGTAGAAGTGCATATTTGTGGTGCTGACTTTGATTGCTTATACTATTAAATTGTGCGTCTGTCCTCTGTAAGATAATATTTTAAAATAAATAAGGGCAAAGTAAACTTATCTTCGTCCTTCAGAATGTGCTTTAAAATCTTCCTTTGTTGCAGTGCCTACAAGGAGCTTGACAACAGTTGTTAGGATGCTGATGATCTGAGACTACCAACTGTCAGGCTGACTGGCGTTGTCAGTGTTCCTCATTCCATCAGTCTGTCTTTTTCCATCTGTTGCATCTCACTTCCTATAGCACTCCTAAGAGCAGGGACAAATTCTATATTTTCAGATACACAGCGCTGAGAACAATCCTAGCTACTAAAGAAAAACAGGAAAAGAAAGGAAAAAAAAGATATTGTCAGCTAAAATCCAAGAAATCTTTGTGGGATAAAAAAAAAAAATATTGTGCAACAAGTCAACAGAGAGACAGAGACATTTTCATTCTTTGAATAGCAGAGAAAAATAACTACCTGGCTGAAATTTTTGTGAAACATTTAGTTCACTTACATAAAGAGAAACCCCTTTTTGTGACATCTATTTGAGAGCATTTGAGGCCAGCATGACCCCTGGTAATATCTTCACTCTCCGTCAACAGAGAAGGATGACCAAGCCCCCGACTGGGACAAGTGACTATTACCCTGCTAGGAAGAAAGCATTGACAAGCAAAGTGCTGCACTGTAACTGCCTTGTTTGCAATCTCTAGTACAGGAGTGGGAGGCTGAAGCTGACATTCCAGCGCAGAAACATTGCTTGTCTTTGCAGTGCAGAAACTCATTTCATGTGTTGGATCCATCCTATGGATCCATCTTATTAGGTTTTCTTCTCACTGATGAGAAATGGGCATGGGTAACATGCGACTGAAATAATATTGCTTCTGCAAATAGCTTTGCAACTGTCCTCTGTGAAAATATTTTGCCTCCTCTGATTCAAATTCACACTGCAAGCAGCTCAGTTCAGATGCTGGCACTGTAGAGGCCAGACTGTCAGTCCTTCCAAAGGCACAAGGGCATCATGTGCAGAAACATGAAATTTTTCCTGCTGCCCTTTCTGCAAAGCAAAAAGCACCACAGCACTACCCCTTGACTTGCACATCTATTGTAACCTGGGCAGTTACATATTAGATCCAACATATAAAGCTGGAAATGAGGAACACATTTGCATAGCATGTGATACTCCATTAATGTGAACACAATTTAGAAAGGAAGTCAATGACTATTTATTAAAGCTTTTGTTAAGAGTTAAATCCTACCTTCAAAGGTTTGATTTTTAAATTCTACTTACCTGAAACCATTTATTCATGGGCATATGATATTGACTCTTTTAGTTTACTTCGGTGCTATTAGCACTGTAAGGAACTTTTTTGGGTTAGTGTTCCTTTAGACATCAATTCAATTTTTTTCCTCAAAGAATAGGGCTCCTTTTTATTGCTAGACATAAGAGGGTGATTTGTTTGTTGCTAGACAACTGATGTAAAATAATTACTTTTTGATTGGCTAACTGGATTTTTTGTCACTGAATCATTATGGCAGAAAGTAGAGGAATTTTTTAGGAGCAAAACAACATGTATATGTTTGAGCTTTCATTTAGATGTGAGAAATGAGGAATATAAGGTGCCTTGTAGACATTTGAGATGGTGGCAATGAGGCAGTTTAAATCACTAATTACTAATCAGTGGGATGTGACCCTCTGCCTCTCAAGCTGTAGGCAGACCTGGCTACTTTGACAATAATTCACAAGCAAGATTCCCATCCTACTTAGCCATAATATATGATATTTTGAGATTCCACAATACTCAGAAAGATTATACTAAACTCCTCAAGATAAATGAAATTGAGTCATGGTTTAATCCCAGCAGCCAAGCCCCACGTATCCCCTCATTCCCCTNCCCCCAGTGTGGTGGTGTGAAAAGCAAGAAAGACCTTAGCTCTGTGCAATCCCTGTTTAACAACAACAAAAACATCTTTGTAATATGAACTCTGTGTTCAGAACAAATCCAGATCCAAATCCTGTACCTACCAGTCTAAATAAAATTAAATCCACCCCAGCTAAAACCAGTACAAATTGTTAACTCTCAGTCCATTTCCCTGATAAATAATATTTTCTAATATCTATATAATTATGGGTTTTAACTCTTGAATTTTCAAGAAGACATAACCTGACTAAAGCACAAGAGCAATTTTATGATAAAATATAGCAAAATTTGCAAACAAAGTAAATAAATTTCTACCTGATTATTACTATGACAAAACACTTGATTTGATTTTGTGACAAAAGACAGTTTGAATTTCACAGTTTTGGGAACAATTTTTTTAACAGCGTCTGTCTTGAAAAATTGTGATCTTATATTAATTTAATTTAAGTCATAAGACAAGCAAAGAGGGTAGAAGGCCAGATTGGCTGAACAGGGAACTCCTTGTGGAATCTGAGGAAAAATAAATTTGATGATGTCAGACAGTGAGGTCAGGCTTCACGGGAAGAGGATGGAGCTGTTGTTCATATAGGCATTTTCAACTTGAATAAAATGATGGCAGTTACCAAAACAGTGAAGTCAGCAGAAGTAATTTCTGAAATTAAGAAGTAACAGCTCAACTTATTCATAATTTAAAATGAAAAGTTTTTATGGGTGGGATCCAGCTATAATAACTCAGTGATGAGAAAACTGAGGAAGCAATATTTATGAGGGGATCTGGAGAAAACAAGGAAAATAATAATTCATAAACAATGAAAACACTGATTCACAGAGAGTAAACACAATTCTTTTATAGGCATAACATTGGAAGAAAAACAAAACAATCGCTCTAAGAAAAATTATTAAAGTGTAAGGAAAAAAACAAAACAGCCAGCTGGAAATTCAAGAGCTATGTTATATATACCCCAGTATTCTTCTCAATTTCTTCTCAATTAGTTGATCGAAAATTATGAGGTAGCTACCAAGACACTAATTATATGTGAGCAGAGTATTTTAGCTCCCAAAGACTCAAAAACCAGGCCAGATTCTCTCTTGCAATGCACCTCATTTGCAGCATCCAAGTGGCTGAAAGTGGCCATAAATCAACTTCTAGAAATACCCTGAAATGAAAGGAATATCTGCAATGTTATTGAGGCATTCTAAGGGGTTCTTGTCACCTCAGTTCATGGGCTGTAACTTGTGAAGGAAGGAATGTGTGATATCTTGGTGCAAGAGACAGCCTTGGACCATCAGCTCCAAAAATTGCCTTCTCTTACTGCTGCGGGTGACTGAACACATTTTTCTAGTTTCCCAAGAAGACAAAAGTCTTTACCACACCCTTTTAGATTAAAAATATTAAGTATTTCAGCTGAATTCCTTTGGCTGAAGTTACAAATAGAAATCAGAGAAAAAAAAAGGAGGAAAAATTACTTAGTAGCCATGCTCTATTATAGGAACAGAATAAATGAAATACCTGTCTATATGTGGAAAGAGCACATAATAATTCATGAAGGGACCTTGCAAACTAATGCTATAATACTTTGGCTTCCCTAGAGATGCAGGAAGGGCATTGTCACAATGCTTTCCTCCTGGACAAAGCATGAAGTTTGATTCAAATCTTTTTGCACACTAAGTCCCACTCTAAAAATCTTTCTTCTTCAGCCAGCTGGGTGTGTTTGAGGGCTGCTGAATAGTTTGGAATCAGAAAAAGTTTACAGGGCCATAAACAGAGGTGGAAGACAATATTCAGATGGAAGATGTCTATATTTACATGATACTATTCAGCATGCCTTCATGATTTTGCTCTGCCCACTTAAAGGATGATAGTGAAGCTCTGTTTTCAAACTGCTATGAACCTTTAGCATGGAGGTGTTTAGAAGAATTCCCTCACTTATAGTACCAGAGTCTGATTAAGAAGTAATTATTATTAATTATCACAATTCATTAGCTGATTTGGAAACCTAAGAAATCAGAACAGTATCACAAAGATTTATAAGCAAAATTAACAAGACAGGCTGGAAACACTTGCTCTTTATAGAAGTTTTAAAGATTTTATTTTTTCAAATATAATGACCATATAGAATGCATTAATAATATCAGGACAGATAGGATGCTTCATTTGACCTGTACTTGAATATTAAATATATTTAATATTTGCTATGATGGGAACAGCTTGATTTTGGGAATAAATCTACACGATTTCAGTGAGGCAGTTTAAGCTCATTCACTGAGTGAACACTAAATTCCCTCAGACTGTTGCTTTGGCTTCCTGTGTGAAGTTAGAGTGGTTTGACATTAGAGAACCAAACCATTAAACCACACAGCCTGCTGCTTGCAGAAACAGTCCACACCATGGACTCCTGTTGGGCAGCTGGAGGAGTCACTATGCCAGTTCACTCAAAATATTGCAGCTGCACCAGTGCACTCAGATCCTGTATCAAACCCTTTTGAGGCAGTAATTTCACTTCCCCAATTCAAGTGTAACAACAAAGTAAAGCAAAAGTCAGTATTTCAGTACTCCTCAGATGCCTCTGAGGTTGCTGCAGCTTCTCAGCGTTAGAGGGCTGGTGACTATCAGAAGGTGATAAACTGGTGGAACTATTGTTTTCATGAGAGCCATCCTTTGGTGTGTAAGACAGAACTGCTTTTCCCCCTTAACATTAGAGACCCCCAAGAAAATGTTTCAGAGTTCAGGTTATGTTATCCATCCCATGGAAACAGGAAAGAATACATAAATCAACATCTACTTTCATTTTAATTTTTTCTAAGCTAGAATTTATATTACCCTTTTTAACTATGGTCACTATGCTCTGAATTGACCTACTGAGACAATGTCCATATTGCATGATTTTGGGGTACCTAGAGAGCAAATGAGCTAAGTGCCACTTCTATTTTAGATGCTACAAAATCCTGGGAGAATACAAGGAATTTGGATTGTTTCTTTAAATTAGGTTGTGCTATGTTGCATAGAAGGAAATTCAGGAGGAGGTGATGTAGAACTAAGGAGAAGGAAGTCATCATCTGGTCATAGAGGTTACTGACTTGCAGCAATGCTAAAGTCTCAGTCAATTGGGTGCTAGATTTAATTA